>JASDQU010010927.1:123341-168158 GCA_032191745.1 Picea mariana | reverse complement strand
CCAACTCTCCTTAAGTATAGAAAAATGCCATATGATGATGAGTGAAGGAATAGTGCTTGGACATTTTATCTCATCTCAAGGAATTCAGGTAGACCCATCCAAAATACAAGTCATTAAGGATCTTCCTACTCCTAAAACCCAAACAGAGGTAAGAATCTTTCTAGGACATGCTGGATACTACAAAAGATTTATTAAGAATTTTTCCAGAATAGCTTCTCCCCTGTTTGTGTTACTAATGAAAAATGTTGAATTCAAATGGAGTAATTCTTGCCAGGAAGCATTTAATACACTTAAACATCAGTTATCTACAGCTCCTATCCTTAGAGGACCTGATTGGACACTTCACTTTCACATATCCTCCGATGCTTCAGATACTGCAATAGGAGCTGTTTTGGGATAGGAAGAAAATCATCTCCCTTATGCTATATATTTCATCAGCAAGAATATGATCCCTACTGAACTCAATTATACAGTCACCGAGAAGGAATTCTTAGCAGTTATCTATGCAATTAATAAATTTAGACATTACATTACTAGCTATTCTACTTTTGTCCATACTGATCACTCAACTATCAAATACTTAATTAACAAACCTATCACAAATGCTAGAGTCACCAGATGGCTACTATTATTGCAAGAATTTGATATCACAATTGTAGATAGACCAGGAAAAGAGAATGTAGTTGTTGGTTTCCTTTCTCGATTGACACCTGATGATGATACCCCAGTAGATTATTCCTTTCTTGATGAATACTTATTTGCAGTTTCTGCCCACTCACTTTGGTATGCAGACATTGCTAACTACTTGGTTGCAGGGAAGTTACCACCACACCTATCCTACCGAGAGAGAAAAAAGTATCATTTATCAAAGTTCTTGGTATAGTTGGATAAGTGGGTACCTTTTCCATACAGGAGATGATCAAGAAATTCGAAGGTGTATTAGAGAAGATGAGGTGTATGATCTACTAAAAGCTTGTCATGATGGCCCTTGTGGAGGGAATTTTGTTGATAAGAGAACAACACATAAAATTCTCAGGATGGGGTACTATTGGCCCTCACTCTTCAAAGATGCAAATAAATATGTCCAGGCCTGTGATAGCTACCAAAGAGTAGGCCAACCTAATCATAGAGATGAAATGTCATTAAACCCCCAGATAGTACTTGAACCATTTGAAAGATGGGCCTTAGACTTTATAGGACCCATCAACCCTCCATCCAAGCAAAAAGTTCATATAGTGGTCTGCACAGACTACATGACTAAATGGGTGGAAGCCAAGGCACTCCACAGAGCAACCGAAGAAGAAATTATAGATTTCTTATTTCAAGACATCTTCATCAGATTTGGAGTACCAAGAGAATTAGTTACAGATGGAGTACCTCCTTTCACTTCTCATGGGTTCAAAGCCACCCTTCAGAGATATCATATTCAGCAGAGAATGACTACAACATACCACCCCCAAGCCAATGGACAGGTGAAAAGCACAAACAAAGTAATAGAAGCCATTCTCACAAAAACAGTGAAGGAAAATAGGAAGGATTGATCCTACAGGCTCCCGGAAGCATTATGGGCCTACAGAACTACCTGGAGAAATACTACAGAATTCTCTCCCTATGAATTAGTCTGTGGAAAGAGTGTTGTCTTTCCAGTGGAATTTGAGATAAAAACCTTAAGGACTGCTTTAGCTGTCAACCTTGATTTAACCGATGCACAGACAGCCAGGTTGCAGCAGCTTAATGAATTGGAGGAGAAAAGATTAGATGCCATTCAGCAGACAACCATAATTCAACAGCAAAGATCAAAATCGCATGACAAAAATATAAAAAACAAGCAGTTCCAAAAAGGTAATTGGGCCCTACTGTATGATTCCCAGTTCAAAGAATTTCAAGGGAAACTGCGTACAAGATGGCTTGGACCTTACGAAGTAGACACTGTTTTCCCCAATGGAACAGTAAGGCTCCTCACAATCGATGACTCCAAAACTCCGTTACTTGTAAATGGTCATCGGCTCCATCTGTACCAGTGCCCTATTTCCAAAGAAGATTTTAAGGCCACATGCATGACAGACGCCCATTACCTCTTCTTAGAAGGGGCTTCTACCCCTCATTGCAATTAATTCTTTTAAGTTAATTTCCTTAGTATTAGATTATATTTTATTTACTAATAATCCATGTCAAGAAATACCATGTTACAATCAATTTTTGTAGACTCCCGATCGAAGCATAGGCCACTAGGAAAGGACGATCCTACTTCAAGGAGACAAGCTTCCTCCGATGCTGAAACACCACTATTCAACACTCTCGACTTTCCTTCGATGCTGAAACACCACTGTCAACAATTCGCTCCCTTTCTTTCATTACTGAAACACCGCTACCACCAACCCCACACCTAATCCCTCTATCACTGACTTTTCCCCATTTCCTCACCATTCTTCATCGACGAAACAACATCGTCCAACAATTGTTTCGCCTTTTCTTTTCCGTTGCTGAAACACCATTGCCAGCAACTTTTCATCATTTTTCCCGATGCTGAAACACCATTGTTCAACACTTTTTGTTCTTCCTATTGCCAAAACACTACAGTCCACCATTTCCTCACCATTCTTCATTGACGAAACAACATCGTCCAACAATTGTTTCGCCTTTTCTTTTCCGTTGCTGAAACACCATTGCCAACAATTTTTCATCATTTTTCCCGATGCTGAAACACCACTGTTCAACACTTTTTGTTCTTCCTACTGCCGAAACACCGACAATTCCTCACTTTCTTCATCGACGAAACAACACCGTCCAGTAATTGTTTCGCCCCATTTTTCTTGTTGCTGAAACACCATTGTTCAGCAGTTCTTCACACCGAAACAACACCGTCCAGCAATTGTTTCGTTCTTCTCCGTTGCTGAAACACCAATTTTTCAATATCATCTGTCAGCAAGCTTCTACGCTCTCATACTAGAGTTTGTCCTTCTAGTTAGCAAACCCCTGACACAATTCATCTATTAGATCAAAAGTCTCCGCCACAACCACTGCAAGACTACCATGGACAGACATGATATTTTGTTTGCAGAACGAATCAAAAGGTGAGGCGAGGTATGTAAATTTTATGTAATTCAGTTAGGCTATAGTTAATGGGAAGATTCTAAACCATTATGACCACTCGAGTGCAATCATTTATTAGCCGCACTTGACGGGAGGGGAGGACACATCAAACTTTCTATGGCATCATTTCGCACGAATTCACCACCGCCACACCTATTTCACCACCCTTTTGCGCATTTGACCGCCATTTTGCATAACGTCGCTCGGAAAACTCACTCTGTGCAGAAGCTGATACTCAAACTCTTTGGCGCTATATCTTAACGAGCTGGTAGCTATGGGAGGCTCTGTCATACAGAACAAACCCACCACCACAGCGCTGTTAGAACATTATCCAGCAGCTTATCAAATCTTTCAGCAGGTAGGATGGCTTAGTTACTTCCAGAGACTCTAGTGGTATAATGAACAACAGGTCCTGGAATTCACCCAAAACCTTCAGGAAGACCATTTTGTCATCCAAGGGGTCTGAATTTCAGTAACAGAAGAAGATATAGCATAGGTCTCGGGCCTCCCCATCGACGACACTCGCATGTTCAGCCGTAAACATATCATTCAGAATGCTTAGCAAAACTTCTTCCTGCCAGAAGAACGAATTGAATTTAAAGGTAGGGGTGTTCAACTAAGCTCATTGCCACCCCCATGGCCTGAAGTTGTAAGATTCATCAAGCATTACCTAACCTGCGAGGGCCGATACCAGGTAGTTTATCAGCACGACTTTCTTCTGTTATCTCATTTAAGGCATAATAGACGGGTCAATATTCCTTATTATCTGCTGGGTTGTCTGAAAAATATGGCACATTACTGCAGAAACGCTAAAGATCCCACCCTTTCACTCACCCATCACCGTCTTGTCCAACTGCTCATCCAAAGGGGTTACACAGTCAACGGTCAACCCTTAACCCAGTCTCTGATTAGCAAACCCTTAACTCTTGTCTCTGTTTATGAGGTTTGCTAATCAGAGACTGGGTTAAGGGTTCCTGCTTAGAAAGGAAGGAATTAGAGGGTCCTATTCTCTGCTTTCAATTATTTCTGCAAGTGTGCTAGTCAGAGACTGGGTTAAGGGTCCTTGCTTAATGGAAGGGATTAGAAGGTCTTGTTCTCTGTAGATTTCAATTATTTCTGCAAGTGTGTTAGTCAGAGACTGGGTTAAGGGTTCCTTCTTAAAAAGGAAGGAATTAGAGGGTCATGTTCTCTGCTAGATAGAGTTAGCCTTCTACGCATAAATGTTTTCATGAAAGTGTGTTAATCAGAAACAAGGTGCTGGAGTTCCTGCTTGGGAATAAGGGTCCTGATCTCTGGTTACAGAATGGTTGTTCTTTCCTGTTGTAGTTGTTATTTTAATGTAATCCAGGATTCTTTAGATTAATCTTTAAAGATCTGCAATAGGTAGGTTGCTTTCCTGTAATTCAAGTCAGAACTTCAGTTCATTCAAGGCAAGTGTGATTAATATAGTTTCCTTTACTACAACTCTAAGTTACTTTTGGAATTGAGCATATATAGTGCGTGGTTATCTTTGAAATAAATAGACTTCCCTAGGTTGACAATTTATGTAGCACTTGATTGTTTGAGTTAATTAAGCAATTATAGTGACCAACATTTTGGCGCCGTTGCCGGGGAAGGTAGCTATAGATTTCAAAAGCACTTATGATTTTTCAGATAAAAATATTGCATGAAAGACCCCAAAGACACTAACCCTACAGGTGGCAAGGGAAAAGGAAAAGGAGGAAGAAAGACTTACATGCGAGATTATATCAAAGTCTGAATCTGCTGCTCAACGACCAAACCTTCGGAAACAAAAGTCCCAGCCTTCATTCCAAGCAAAATTTGGAACAGGGAAAGAAGTTTGGAGTCCTGAGACAGTCCAAAAGCCAGTAGGAGACATTGAGGACAGAGCAAGTGCAGCAGGGGAGCAGACAGAGGAAAACATGGATGAGTACAATGAAGAATTTCATCATGAAGAACAGGCAAGTCCTGAAGGAGAGGTAAATGATGAAAATTCTTTCTCTACATTAGGATTTCCTATTGGCGATCTCCCTAGAGGAGTAGCCCCCATGAAAAACATTCCACTCTCAGCATTACCTAATTTTCATGGTTTATCTTCAGAGGGTCCTGATGAATTTCTTTTTGAGTTTGATATATTATGAAAAAGTTATGATTATGTTTCTAATGCTCAAAAATTAAAGTTATTTCCAGCAACACTAAAAGGGAATGCACTAAAATGGTTTATGAGTCTTGGAGGCCATGTAATCACAACATGGGACCAAATGAAACAGAAATTCCTGAACAAATACTAGGACTACTGCCAAACAAGAGAAAAGAGGGAGGAGCTATTTAAGATGATGCAGAAAGAGGATGAGAATCTGGAAGACTTTGTAGAAAGGCTACAATATAATCTACAAAGATCTAGTCACCCCAATGTAAGTAAGGATATTCTCAAAACTATTTTATTAAAAGGAGTAAGGGATGATTGTCTAGATATACTGAATATGCTTGGAAAATGGGACATATCTAAGGAATCATATGATGAAATTGTTAATTTATGCAAAAGATGTTCGAGAGGAGCTTCAAGAAATAGATCAAACAGCAGGGACACCACATTTTCAAGAGTCCAAAAATCAGCAAGTGGGGGAGCAACAAGAGCCGAGATAGGTAATTTACTTGAAGGTTTTAAAACTGAAATGTTAAGCTCTTTTGCCTCACAAATTGACACCCTTCAAATTAAGAAAAAGCAAGCAGAAGCAGAAGCAACCCTGTCCATCTTTTGTTCTCAATGCAAAGATAAGCACCCACGAAGGGAATGTCCATTGGACAAAAAACCAATCTGCACCATCTGTGATAAAGATCATGATACCCAACATTGTCCATCTTTACCAGGGATCAAGGCAGCATTACAACCAACGGACGAAGAAGCTGAAGCAGTCTATCTGTTGACACAAAGAAAGCAATGGCAACTGCGGGTACAAGGTATGAATTCTAACATGCCATTTGCATCTTCTAATCGTTGGAATAATTATTCTTCTTTCAATCAAATGAGTTACCCTCCCTACAATCAAATGCAATACACTAATCAAATGAATTACCCACCCATGCAACAAACTTACCCACCCATGCAACAAAATAACCCACCCTTTGTTGATCCATCAATGTGGACCCCTTGGCCTCCACAACAACAACAACCATATAAGAACCAATGGAATCAAAATTGGAGAGGACAACAACCCCCCTTCCAAAATCAATTACCTCAGTCACAATTCCTACAACCACTTTCTTTACCAGCAGGTACTCCCCCAAACAATCAAACGATAAGACCCCAGCTACCTGTACAACCTAACCCTAACCCAAATAATAAATCTGTGCAGTGCATTGATATTTATAACCAGCCTACACTTTCTCTTCTCCCTGCGCAATGCAACGATATTCATCTACGATCTGGGAGAATCGTGGAACCTACCATAGCTGATGTTACCTCTTCTGATAAAGAGGAAACAAAAGAGCATGATGTACCTGAAAAGGTACAATCATCCTCTAACAATGTTGTTGAAACAGCAAAACCACCATTTCCTGAGCATTTAGCCTTAACTAAAACGCCCGAGCCACCAGCCTTCAATCTTCTAGGGGAATTACAAAATTTATATGTCAAAATTCCTCTGCTACAAGCACTCCGAGACGTACCAATCTATGCCAGGACGATGCGAGACATTTGTGTTAAAAAGCCTGGTAGGAAAACTAAGGAACCCCTTACAGTCCATGTTATGGGAGACTTGTCTGCACTAATGTCAGGTAAAACTCCCCCAGTTAAATATGGTGATCCTGGCCACCCTACCGTTACAGTACAAGTTGGAAAAACGATAATCACTCGAGTCCTGGTAGACCTAGGTGCCGCCATCAATATCATGACTCTGGAAACCTTACAACTGCTACAATTACAAAATGAAGTTAGAGACACCCTAACCATCCTAGAATTAGCTGATCGATCCACAATTAAACTAGAAGGATTCATTGAAGACCTCAGTATCTCTGTGGAATCCTAGAATTATCCAGTTGACTTTACGGTACTACAACCCAAAACAAAGTTGGGGGGGCACCCTCTAATTTTGGGTAGACCTTTGCTAGCCACAGCAGATGCTTTTATCAGCTGTAGATCAGGCTCAATGACAATTTCAAACGGTTATGAAACTAAACAGCTTACCCTCTACCCTCACGCTACACCCCTGGTTAATAATGATAATTCTGTATGGGTAGATTTTGATGATCATCCTACTCAACCCCTTTTGACTATTGGACAAGCTCTAAGCCTGAAAGACTCTACTGAGGATGAAGTAATTAATAATTTTATTTGTGAACCCTCTTCTGTGACTCCAGAAACTCATAATCAACTAACTGCACTATTGGAGTCTGATAATCAAGAAAACCTCAATTCGGAAGGCCCACCTCAAACATCTAACACCATCTCCTCCAAAAGCATACCAGTGGAAATTGAACCTGGCAAAACGTTGAACATAAACCCTAATTTGACAGATGTTGAAACACAACAATTAATGAAGTTACTTCGGGAAAATAAAGAAGCATTCGCATGGGATTACACATACATGAAAGGAATCTCTCCTGAATTATGTACTCATCGAATATATATTAAGGAAGATTGTCGGCCAATCTGCCAACCTCAACGACGAATGAACCCGAATTTAAGAGAAATCCTCAAAGAAGAACTTCAAAAATTGCTCAATGCAGGGTTTATCTATCCTATATCAGACAGTGAATAGGTGTCCCCGTTGGTAATAGTTCCTAAGAAAAACGGGAAATGGAGAGTATGTGTGGATTATAGAGCTTTAAATAAAGCCACTCAGAAAAATCACTTTCCATTACCATTCATTGATCAAGTATTAGATAATTTGTCAGGGAAGAAATTTTTCTCATTTTTAGATGGTTTCAGTGGGTATAACCAGATCAATATTGCACCTCAAGATCAAGATAAAACCACCTTTACTAGCCCTTGGGGAACCTTTTCTTATAGAGTCCTTCCATTTGGACTATGTAATGCACCAACAACTTTCCAAAGAGCAGTTTTAGGAATCTTTTATGATATGCTTAATGACTCTATGGAAATCTTTATGGATGACTTTACACCTTATGGTGTTTCTTTTCAGGAAGCATTGCAAAACCTTGAGAAAGTACTTAAACGATGCATACAAGCCCAACTCTCTTTAAGTATAGAAAAATGCAATATGACGATGAGTGAAGGAATAGTGCTTGGACATTTTATCTTATCTTAAGGAATTCAGGTAGACCCATCCAAAATACAAGTCATTAAGGATCTTCCTACTCCTAAAACCCAAACAGAGGTAAGAAGCTTTCTAGGACATGCTGGATACTACAGAAGATTTATTAAGAATTTTTCCAGAATAGCTTCTCCCCTGTTTGTGTTACTAATGAAAAATGCTGAATTCAAATGGATTAATTCTTGCCAGGAAGCATTTAATACACTTAAACATTAGTTATCTACAACTCCTATTCTTAGAGGACCTGATTGGACACTTCCCTTTCACATATCCTCTGATGCTTCAGATACTGCAATAGGATCTGTTTTGGGGTAGGAAGAAAATAATCTCCCTTATGCTATATATTTCATCAGCAAGAATATGACCCCTGCTGAACTCAATTATACAGTCACCGAGAAGGAATTCTTAGCAATTATCTATTAAATTAATAAATTTAGACATTACATTACTGGCTATTCTACTTTTGTCCATACTGATCACTCAGTTATCAAATACTTAATGAACAAACCTATCACAAATGCTAGAGTCACCAGATGGCTACTATTATTGCAAGAATTTGATATCACAATTGTAGATAGACCAGGAAAAGAGAATGTAGTTGTTGGTTTCCTTTCTCGATTGACACCTGATGATGATACCCCAGTAGATGATTCCTTTCTTGATGAATACTTATTTGTAGTTTCTGCCCACTCACTTTGGTATGCAGACATTGCTAACTACTTGGTTGCAGGGAAGTTACCACCACACCTATCCTACCGAGAGAAAAAAAGTATCATTTATCAAAGTTCTTGGTATAGTTGGATAAGTGGGTACCTTTTCCATACAGGAGCTGATCAAGAAATTCAAAGGTGTATTAGAGAAGATGAGGTGTATGATCTACTAAAATCTTGTCATGATGGCCCTTGTGGAGGGCATTTTGCTGATAAGAGAACATCACATAAAATTCTCAGGATGGGGTACTATTGGCCCTCACTCTTCAAAGATGCAAAGAAATATGTCCAGGCCTGTGATAGCTGCCAAAGAGTAGGCCAACCTAATCATAGAGATGAAATTCCATTAAACCCCCAGATAGTACTTGAACCATTTGAAAGATGGGCCTTAGACTTTATAGGACCCATCAACCCTCCATCCAATCAAAAAGTTTATATAGTGGTCTGCACGGACTACATGACTAAATGGGTGGAAGCCAAGGCACTCCACAGAGCAACCGAAGAAGCAGTTATAGATTTCTTATTTCAAGACATCTTCATCAGATTTGGAGTATCAAGAGAATTAGTTACAGATGGAGGACCTCCTTTCACTTCTCATGGGTTCAAAGCCACCCTTCAGAGATATCATATTCAGCAGAGAATGACTACAGCATACCACCCCCAAGCGAATGGACAGGTGGAAAGCACAAACAAAGTAATAGAAGCCATTCTCACAAAAACAGTGAAGGAAAATAGGAAGGATTGGTCCTACAGGCTCCCGGAAGCATTATGGGCCTACAGAACTACCTGGAGAAATACTACAGGATTCTCTCCCTATGAATTAGTCTATGGAAAGAGTGTTGTCTTTCCAGTGGAATTTGAGATAAAAACCTTAAGGACTGCTTTAGATGTCAACCTTGATTTAACTGATGCACAGACAGCGAGGTTGCAGCAGCTTAATGAATTGGAGGAGAAAATATTAGATGCCATTCAGAAGACAACCATAATTCAACAGCAAAGATCAAAATGGCATGACAAAAATATCAAGAACAAGCAGTTCCAAAAAGGTAATTGGGCCCTACTGTATGATTCCCGGTTCAAAGAATTTCAAGGGAAACTGCGTACAAGATGGCTTGGACCTTACGAAGTAGACACTGTTTTCCCCAATGGAACAGTAAGGCTCCTCATAATCGATGACTCCAAAACTCCGTTACTTGTAAATGGTCATCGGCTCCATATGTACGAGTGCCCTATTTCCAAAGAAGATTTTAAGGCCACATGCATGGCATACACCCATTACCTCTTCTTAGAAGGGGCTTCTACCCCTCATTGCAATTAATTCTTTTAAGTTAATTTCTTTAGTATTAGATTATATTTTATTTACTAATAATCCCTGTCAAGAAATACCATGTTACAATCTATTTTTGCAGATTCCCGATTGAAGCACAGGCCACTAGGAAAGGACGATCCTACTTCAAGGAGACAAGCTTCCTCCGATGCTGAAACACCACTATTCAGCACTCTCGACTTTCCTCTGATGTTGAAACACCACTGTTAGCAATTCGCTCCCTTTATTTCATTACTGAAACACCGCTACCACCAACCCCACACCTAATCTATCTATCACTGAATTTTCCCCATTTCCTCACCATTCTTCATCGACGAAACAACACTGTCTAGCAATTGTTTCGCCTTTTCTTTTCCTTTGCTGAAACACCATTGCCAACAACTTTTCATTATTTTTCCCGATGCTGAAAGACCACTGTTCAACACTTTTTGTTCTTCCTACTGCCAAAACACTACAGTCCGCCATTTCCTCACCATTCTTCATTGACGAAACAACATCGTCCAACAATTGTTTCACCTTTTCTTTTCCGTTGCTGAAACACCATTGCCAACAATTTTTCATCATTTTTCCCGATGCTGAAACACCATTGTTCAACACTTTTTGTTCTTCCTACTGCCGAAACACTACAGTCCGACAATTCCTCACTTTCTTCATCGACGAAACAAAACCGTCCAACAATTATTTCGCCCCGTTTTTGTTGTTGCTGAAACACCATTGTTCAACAGTTCTTCACACTGAAACAACACCATCCAGCAATTGTTTCGTTCTTCTCCATTGCTGAAACACCAATTTTTCAACATCATCTGTCAGCAAGCTTCTATGTTGTCATACTATAGTTCATCCTTCCAGTCAGCAAACCTCCGACACAATTCATCTATTAGATCAGAAGTCTCCGCCACAACCACTGCAAGACTACCATGGACAGGCATGATATTTTGTTTGCAGAACGAATCAAAAGGTGAGGCGAGGTATGTAAATTTTATGTAATTCAGTTAGGCTATAGTTAATGGGAAGATTCTAAACCATTATGACCACTCGATTGAAATCATTTATTAGCCGCACTTGACGGGAGGGGAGGACACATCAAAATTTCTATAGCATCATTTCGCACGAATTCACCACCGCCACCCCTATTTCACTACCCTTTCGCGCATTTGATCGCCATTTTGCATAATGTCGCTCGAAAAACTCACTCTGCGCAGAAGCTGATACTCAAACTCTTTGGCGTTGTATCCTACCGAGCTAGTAGCTATGGGAGGCTCTGTCATACGAAATGAACCCACCACCACAGCGTTGTTAGAACATTATCCAGCAGCTTATCAAATCTTTCAGCAGGTAGAATGGCTTAGTTACTTCCAGAGACTCCAGTGGTATAATGAACAACAGGTCCTGCAATTCGCCCAAAACCTTTAGGAAGACCATTTTGTCATCCAAGGGGTCCGAATTTTAGTAATAGAAGAAGATATAGCACAGGTCTCAGGCCTCCCCATCGACGACACTCGCATGTTCAGCCGTAAACATATCATTCGGAATGCTCAGCAAAACTTCTTCCTGCCAGAAGAACGAATTGAATTTAAAGGTAGGGGTGTTCAATTCAGCTCATTGCCACCCCCATGGCCTAAAGTTGCAATATTCATCAAGCATTACCTAACCTGCGAGGGCCAATACCAGGCAGTTTATCAGCATGACTTTCTTCTGTTATCTCATTTAAGGCATAATAGAGGGGTCAATATTCCTTATTATCTGTTGGGTTGTCTGAAAAATATGGCACATTACTGTAGAAAGGCTAAAGATCCCACCCTTTCACTCACCCATCACTGTCTTGTCCAACTGCTCATCCAAAGGGGTTTTTCCCAACAAAACCCTCCATTAAATAACCCACCCATAAACCCCCAAGCACCTGCCGACATTCCTGAAAATCTCTAGGAGCAGCAACCGCAAAATCCCCCAGACTCTCCAGAAGTACCCAATAGCCCACCCACACAACCAATCAGTCCAATCAATTCCCCTACTATACCAAGGCCGCCTCATACCTTACCAGAATCATCCACTCCCTCCCTTTATATTCTTAGTGATGACTCTGAGCCAGAAAATTCCCCCTGCCCCATCATTGAGGAAAGACCCCCATGAAAACGAAAATAAATTTCCCTCTTTCTGCCCTTCTTACGAAAAAAGTGAACAAGGGCCTCAATAAGGCCACCCATTATTGCCACTACCCTACACCCCCAACCAATTCGACTGATACCCCGTACACCTCCAACCTCACAAATCCCGGGATCTTTGCCTATTCCACCCATGGGCACTGAAACACAAGAACCAGATGCCTAGGGTGTTGCGACATCATCCGTCTCAAATAAAGTAGCTGAAACACAAGAACCAGCTACCCATTCAGTGGCTGAAACACAAGAACCAACTGCTGATATTGAAATTGAGATACAGGAATCAGAGGTCCACGGTGCTGCAACACTACTCTTCTCAAATAAAGTCGCTGAAACACAAGAACCAGCTACCCATTCAGTGGCTGAAACACAAGAACCATCCATAGCTGCCACACAAGAACCAGCTATGGCTGAAACACAAGAACCAACTGCTGATATTGAAATTGAGATACAGGAATCAGAGGTCTAGGGCACTGCAACATTACTTTCCTTACATCAAGAAGCTGAAACACAAGATTCAGATACCATTCCTGTAGCTGCTCCACGAAAACAAGCTAATGAGGTTGTGACTGCCACACAAGAGCCGATCATCCCTCAACCAGAACCAACAATGGCCTCTGTCTTGCAGGAAAACGAGTTTTTAAAATCTGAACTGGAAGCATATAAGCAAGAACTAGCCAGGGCAAAGAAATCATATGAGAAGGAACTAAATTTGTACACCTTAGCTCGAACAACAACCTTGTCAGAAGGGACTACAGAGAGCTTGTGTAAATAATATATGTGTTGTCAATGTGGGGATATTTACTATCAGGCAAGCTATAAGGTAACTCAAGTCCCAATATCAGGAGCTCCCCCTACTCCTTCAACTTTTGTAGTCAAGGAAGAACCTGCTGTCACACAAGAACCAGCAGAACATCCCAAGATCAAGACTGAGCCCTGCATTGCAATAAATGAAGCCCCTGCCTTTGTCAACAAAGCTGTACAGACAATGCCTCCCAACCAAATCAATCTCCCCACTTTTTTGGAACAATTTACTCAGACCTCACCTCATCCCACTACTTGCAACGCTGAAACACAGACCCAGCTATGGGATGAGCATACAACAATACAAAAATGGAAGAAAGAGTATGCTGCAACACAGGCCAAAAGCCTGCAAGAGCACAGAAAAATCTGGATAAATCATACATACTCAAATTGGGAAGCCTTAGAGCAGACACACCAGGAAGCTAGTTCCCTTAAGAAACAGAACAAAGAGTTGAAAGGCAGAATGGCCCGGGTATTCGACCTGACACAAAAGCTATTGGCTACAAGGAAACCATCTTGCAACTACTCCTTGTTCCTTATGGAGCGACTCACATGGTTTCAGATTAAATCAATTATAGAAGGCAAACCCTATGCAGTACTACACCTAGCATATTTTGTCAAAACTTTCACATAAGCATCTGCTAGAGATCAGCACCTCCTCTGTAAGGCATATTTCCACAACGAAGTCATTCCTGAGAATAGGCAGCTGAACCTTAATCCTCTTTTCGGGGACATTCATATTCGGGCATTCACCTCCTTTCTCTACAATCAAATCATTTGGCAAGATGACTTCATGGCTGATAAACACAATGAAGACAACCGCCTTCTATGGATAAGACCAGAACCACAGAATGCAACCACCTTTGTCACAGGATATTATGAGTTCTTAAAGAAACCAGGTATGATTGAACATGTTCAACAGCTACAATCAAGAGTGCTCCAGGATTGTCAGCACATTATCAGATCCATAGAGATTCCTGCCCTCCAGGAAAATAACTTGTTTTAACAGCAACCCACTGAGAAAAGACAAGAATACCATCCTTTTAGCCCCACAAACCTAGAGGTAGCAATCTCCAGGGTGCCTAACTACATCCAGTGTGTTCAGCAATGTGCTGAAAACTGGATAGGGTACCGGTTTTATTTTCCTATCCTCTGGTTGCCAATAGAAAGATATCAAATTAGTTATCAGCTGCCTAAGAAGACAGAAACAACAGCATGGCAAAGATTACAGCGGGTCCAAGGGTTCAGAACGCCAATGGACAGTACCTCCCAGAGCTACTGCTTGAGTAACTTACACGCTCAGAGTCGGTATCCAGACTCTGATTCAGAGTGATGTTGCCTGAGGACATGCAACACCTTGAGTTGGGGCGGGATGTTAGGACCACACAATGTACCTTTTTGCCGATACTTTTTTCCACTATTACACTCTTGATCACCCACATTTAAACTCATATTATCACTTTGATCATTCCAAAGGTAATACAATGCCCCTTCTCATTACTATATGTTTAATTTGTTTTGCATAATATTTTACATCACTCTCGTACTTAACCATTGATTAGAAATGTATAAGTGCTGAAACAGTTCAAACTGCAGATTAGCATCTGAGGCCTGTTGTTGAAACATAGAGCTGTTACACAGTCCAAGGTCGCAGATACTGAAACACAGAGCTGTTACACAGTCCAGGGCCGCAGATGTTGAAACACAAAGCTGCTACACAGTCCAGGGTCGCAGATGCTGAAACACAGAGTTGTTACACAGTCCAGAGTCGCAGATGCTGAAACACAGAGGAAGCCGTTACACAGCCCAGGACTGATGACACTGAAACACAAAGGAAGCCGTTACACAGTCAGCGGTCAACAACAACTCTACAACAGTCACACGTGAGCCAAGCACCAACCATCGCTCCTACATGAGAATGCTGAAACAGTCAAGAGCGCAAATCCCGTGGCTGAAACAACCCGCGATTTGCGATGCTGAAACATCATCAACAACAACAAGAAGGAATTGTTACTCCAGCCGTAACAACAACACCTCATTCAACACTTGTAATAGCATTCCGTTGCACGAGACTAGGACATCCTATTCTGGTTTAGAAAGTCAATCTGACTAAGAATAGGACTCAGATATACATTGTAATTTTTGATCAATTTTATCAAAGGGGTTCCCTCTTTAAATAAGGGGAAATCATCATTCGAGAGGATCCCAAGTTTTATGTATTAAGAAAGCTTCAGGGAGAGGGACGTACTTCATTTTTCTAGATTGTAATATGATCCATTGATAGATGAATAAAAGACTGTTTTGAGCATCCTTCTCTAGCCTTTTCGTCTCAGGGGAATCTTGTGAGAAGGGAGGGCCCATCTTCTTCACAAGATTCACCCGTTATTTTTATGGTGTGTTAGTGTAATTTCTGTTTATGCCTTGATTAACTTTTGTCTTGCTGAAACACTACTTTTAATGAATTCTGCTTTGCTGAAACACTACTGAACTCTGTCTTGTTAAGAACTTTAGTTTATTGAATGTTACATTATCTTCACGAAGTTCATAATCATTTTCATTAGTAATCTTGTGTGATGATTTTATGAGGTTTGCTAATCAGAGACTGGGTTAAGGGTTCCTGCTTAGAAAGGAAGGAATTAGAGGGTCTTGTTCTTTACTTTCAATTATTTCTGCAAGTGTGCTAGTCAGAGACTGGGTTAAGGGTCCCTGCTTAATGGAAGAGATTAGAAGGTCCTGTTCTCTGTAGATTTCAATTATTTCTGCAAGTGTGCTAGTCAGAGACTGGGTTAAGGGTCCTTGCTTAATGGAAGGGATTAGAAGGTCCTGTTCTCTGTAGATTTAAATTATTTCTGCAAGTGTGCTAGTCAGAGACTGGGTTAAGGGTTCCTGCTTAGAAAGGAAGGAATTAGAGGGTCCTGTTTTTTGCTAGATAGAGTTAGCCTTCTACGCATTAATGTTTTCATGAAAGTGTGTTAATCAGAAACAAGGTGCTGGAGTTCCTGCTTGGGAATAAGGGTCCTGTTCTCTGGTTACAGAATAGTTGTTCTTTCATGTTGTAGTTGTTATTTTAATGTAATCTAGGATTCTTTAGATTAATCTTTACAGATCTGCAATAGGTAGGTTGCTTTCCTGTAATTCAAGTCAGAACTTTAGTTCATTCAAGGTAAGTGTGATTAATATAGTTTCCTTTACTACAACTCTAAGTTGCTTTTGGAATTGAGCATATATAGTGCGTGGTTATCTTTGAAATAAACAGACTTCCCTGGGTTGACAATTTATGTAGCACTTGATTGTTTGAGTTAATTAAGCAATTATAGTGACCAACATCTGGGTCCACTTTGGGATACCACAAACCATCATCTCCGACCAGGACAACAGGTTTCTCAACACATTTTGGTCGAGTCTCTAGTCACTGTTGGACACCAAGCTCACAAAATCCACTACTTTCCACCCCCACACAGACGACCAAACAGAGGTCATCAATCAGATGATTGTGCACTTCTTGCACATGTATAATTCTAAGCATCCACGTACATGGGACAAGAGTCTCCCCTATGTTCAACATAATTACAACAGAGCTCTCCATAGCTCCATCAGCCATAGCCCATTTTAGGTGGGTTTAGGATTCCAACCCTTGGGACCAATTGATGTTGCACTTCCTCTTGCCACCGCACAGACAAACTCTTACCATTATTAGTCTACGATTGACAAAGCCACCAGACTCATTGAGTGGATTCAAATCATCCGCCAACATGTCCAGGAGATTTTGTATAAATCCAATGCTAATTACAAGCAACGCCATGATCAACACATGGTACCACACTAGTTTCAGGTTGGCGACAAAGTTTGGTTACATTTGTAGAAGGAGAATCTCACACGTCCCCATTGGAAACTCTGCCCACTTCTCTATGGGCCTTACACTATCACCAAGGATGTGGGTAGCAATGATTTTGAGCTCAACACTCCACCCTTCCTTGGCCTGCACCCAATGTTCAATATGGACCTCCTTCGACCATATTTTCCACCATTATTGGACACCTCAGAGATCACAGAACAACTGACACCCACATAGCTCAACCTCGACTACATGGAACAAGCATCCACTGATCAAATAGTGGACACACAGGTCAAGGGCACTCACCAGCAGAGGATCCATCTTTATTAGGTTGTTAAGGCAGGGCAAATCCTACACCAAGGAAAGTGGCTCACCTGGGGCCAAATCTAGCATACGTTTCCTCACCTGATGGGGGAACTCAACACAATGGAGACCATTGCTTACTAAGGGGGAGGATTGATCCAGTTGGCTATTGGTGGCCACCCAACTACTCCAACTGGATCCTCTTGTATGTTTTTAGTTCAACACGTTCTTATGTACTTCTTTGTAATCGTGGGTTCTACACTTATGGGGTTGTCTGAAGCACTACACATCTTCTAGGTGGATATTGGTGGCCTCTCACCTAATCCAACTGGCTTATTTTGTATGTTTTCATGTCATCACATCTTCATGTACTTCCAGGGCCGTTTTGGAGGCCTAAACATATGTTTTTTGGCTCGACACAGTCAAATTGTAGACAGAGTTAGAGTTTGACAACAGAATGTGTAGTTCTCTGAAAGACCTTTCCAACTGGCTATCACACACCTAAAAGGGAGGTCGTATGCAAAATTTACGACCCCGGGAAGTTGAGCTACCAACTTACCCATAGGGGCCCACATGAATTTTGATGTTTCACCTCCTAGGGTTAGGTTTTTGGATGTCTAGGGTTTTGGAATTCATGATTAATATCAAAAAGGCCTCTAGAGCCTCATTGTAATTCATTCTACTCATATGGCGATGCGTGTAGTAGCCACATCTCTTCTCAGAGATAGCTACCACTATTCTTTCAAGTGTTTCAGTTTTGTAGTTTTACAGTTTCATCCTATTTCATTATTCAATAGAAGATATTGTTCACTGAATATCTGTGTTATTATTCATATCTATGTGTTTACTTTATTCAGTCTCTTAATCATTCTGTTCCGATCCTAAATTTGGATCACTATGCTTATTCTATCACTGGGTAAATCTAGGTATTATGTTTCATTTATAGATGATTTCTTGAGGAACACATCGATCTATTTCCTCTGAAATAAATATGAGGTTTTTTAGTAAATTTGAAGAGATTAAGGATCTCGTAATGATCTAGACAAAGAAAATAAAGGTGTTGAGGAAAAATAATGGTGGAGAATTTTGTGGAAATGAGTTCTAGGAATTATATGAGAAGTGCATAATAGCAAGGCAATAGACTAATCCATACACACCTCAACATAATGGATTTGTAGAAAGAATGACTAGGAAACTGATGAAAAAGGAAAGACGTATGCTCAAGTGGTGTAGGATTATCATAGGAATTCTAGGAAAAGGTAGTGGTTATTGCATGTTACTTGGTAAAAGGATCACCTAGATTAGTGTTGGTTGACAAAACTCTGCAAGAGACATGCACTGGTAAAAAAACCTCTCTTATACATCTCAAAGTTTTTGGTTTTGATGATTATGTGCATGTTCAAAGGGAAAATAAGAGTGCACTAGATAATAAATTTGAAAAATGTATCTTTATTTTTTATAAAGATGATATAACTCAATAATAGAGAAGACTATTTACAGTCAAGATGTAGTATTTAGAGAGGTTAATATTTTTCCCAAGTAGGATTTCCAACCAATGGAAGAAGAACCAAAGACAATAGATTTCAAGTTGGAGGGTGAAGAATCTGACTCAACAGAAGAACATGAACTAGAAGAGGAATAACCTCAAATTCTAGTCTTGAGGAGATCGATTCAGGGAAGAAGGAAACCAAAAAGGTATACCCCACCTTACTTTTCTTCTAGTTTTGTTCTATCTATTACTGATGATGATCCTAGAGCTATTAGGGAAGGAGTGGATTCAAAGGACACTAAACTCTATAAGAAGGTTATGGTTGAAGAAATAGATGCCTTGGATAAAAATGAGACTTGGAATCTAGTTGAGTTGTTGTCTAGAAGAAAACCTATTGGTATAAAATGAGTGTTTAATAATAATTTGAACGTAGAAGGTAAAGCATAGAAGTACAAATCTCTCCTACCAGCAAAAGGATAATCCTAGGTGGAAGGAATTAATTTGGTGAGAATTTTTCCTTTGTTATTAAATTAACTTCTATTAGAATTATTTTGTCTATGACAACTGCTTTTGATCTTAAACTAGAGTAGAAGGATGCGAAGACAACATTCCTACATAGGGATCTTGAAGAAGAAATCTACATGAAACAACTAGAAGGTTTTGCAGTGAATGGAGAGAAGAAGCTGATTTGCAAGATGAAGAAGTCCATGTATGTTTTAAGACAATCTCCAAGAATGTGGTATCACAAGTTTGATATTTATATATTTGGACATGGTTTCTCAAGAAGAAAATCTTATCACTATGTGTATTCCAAGCTAGTTGGTGATCATTTTATTTATATCGTCTTGTGTGTTGATGATATGTTGCCAATTGGAAACAACAAGGAAATCATCAAGGATGTCAAAGCTCAATTGTCTTTTGAATTTGATATGATAGATGTTGGTGCTGGAAATTTTATTTTGGGCATGAAAATTAAAAGATATTGGGAAAATAAAAAACTTTTATTGAATTGAAGTAAATATGGTTTGACAATATTGCAAAGGTTTCATATGCAATAATGTAAAGTGGCCAAGGTTCATATTCCTATAGGTGTAAAGTTATCTACATATCAATGTTTCAAGACACAAGAAGAAGTAGATGTCATGTCCTGAGTTCCCTCTGGAAGTGTTGTTGTAAGTCTAATGTATGTTATGGTCTATACTAGACCATACATTTCTCATGCAGTTGGAGTTTTGAGCAGGTATATGTCAAAACAAAGGAACATTGGACAATTGTAAAGAGAGTTTTGAAATATCTGTGCGACATTTTAGATTATGCAATATGATACCAAGAAATACATAACCTCACAAAAATATAGATATGCATGGCTTTGTTGATGCAGACTATTCTAGAAATGTTAACCGTAGAAGATATATAATTGGTAATGTCTTTAACCTATTTGGTGGATCAATTTGTTTGATGAGAAAGAGGTAGGCTATAATTGCATTGTCAAGTACATAAGTTGTGTACATGGCAATCACTCATGGAAATAAGGAAGTTGTATGGTTGTAAAGATTGTTTTCAAGTCTTATTTTTGTTCAGAAAACATTGAGGATAGGTTGTGATAGCTCAAATTCAATTTTTTTTGGAAAAGAACCCTAATTATCATTCCAATACAAAGCATAATGTTGTATAGTACCATTTTGTTAGGGACATGGTTGAACACAATAAAGTGTTGTTGGATAAATTTGAGACCTTGAAGAATGTTGGAAACTCATTGAAAAAGTTTGATAGTACTGAGAAGTTCTCTTGATATAGAGAATCAATGGGCATAGTTACCCTTAGCAACTGATTATATGAATGCCTTTCACTAGACCCCATATTTTGCAAATAATACAAGAAGTGGGAGAGTGTTGGACATGTTTTGTACCCTTTGTAGGTGTAATTACTCTCATCCCAACACAAAGTGGGTCTAGGGGGGTGATCACCCTCCCCATCCAAGGGGAAATGGCCCCCCTCATTGAGAGTTCACAAGAGAATCCCTCAAAAGAAAATTTTGGGTTCGTTATTGGTTCATTTTGTGATTTTTTGCCCAATAGTTTTTCAATCCATTGTAAACTAATTTCGATTAAGAAATTAGGGTTGTAATCTAATTTGGGTTAATGGATTAGAGTTTTAGATGCCATCGAATACCTAAATATTTCATTGTGATCGACGAATTTATTGCAATGAGATAGAGAGAGGTGCAAATCTTAGTTAGGATGGTTTTCCGAGTTAAGGGTTTCCAGGGTAAATCTTGTGTATACCATGTGAATTTTCCATTGTTATTCTTATGTGTTATAATATAATAGTATTGTTTTCCTTACACATGTTTATCAAACTCTTCATTTCACACATCCTAGTTTTGACCCTAAAGGAAAGGTGTTTGGAGTGCTATTGTTAGTTTAATTTGTTAATGAAAGGTGTTTGTTTTAGTAATTTTGTTTTGTTCAACAAGGGGTGCACCAAATTCGCTCTCTTGTCCTTAATTTTTCCTTGATCATTTATTGTAATGATTTAACAAGACAATCAATTGACTTTGCACTTGTGCAATCCTAAGGATGGCTCCCTTGCAAGACATCTAGTTGATTCTAGCCACATTGCAATCTCCATGGCTTCCACTTATGTGGCTATTCACTAGAATGTTAGAGTAATTTGAATGTGAGAAAGCAATGAAGTGATGAACCACTTTTTATGATGTATGTCTTATATCTGAAATGTTAATCTTGCCAACATGTCCTTGAACTTTTGGTCGTAATATGATACAAATTCCTCCACTACCTAGTTGATCTCTTTAAGCTATGGAATGTTTTGTTGTTTAGACATGGGTTTTTGAAACTTATTAATCAAATAATTTATCAATTAATCCAAGTTTTTGGTGTATCTAATTGGAAGACTTAACCTATACTTCACATACCATTATAAGGCTTTGTCACAGAAAGTGGTTTCCAACTGTGCGATCTTTTGCGCCTCATATGTGATCTTATTTACTGACCAAATAACCTCGCAAGTAAACCAATGTTATTCAACATCAACATTACTTGTTCCATAGAACAAATGAAGTCTAAGGATATTACTATTTCTGTTTGTATATTCCATTTATAAAAAAATCAAGCTTTTAACTATACTCTTTTTATTTCCTCCTACTAGTCCTTGTTGTTGGTGTACTATATCTCGTACTTCTCTATCTATCGATTCTTTTTCTTATTCCTTTTATGAACACATGCGGGGACATTTTAAAAGTGAAGGTCCTTCTATCCTCTCATTGTTAGAGTCTTTTACTGAACTAGGGGTCTCTAATAAACTCATTTGTGCTAACAAATATGCCATCTCTAATGCATTGAGAATGAACACCTTCATGGACTTATCCTAATTGGATCATCTCCAAAAATTTGTAATAAGCACTTAGCTACTTACTCTTTTGTAAAAAAATTTAAACTTGTCATTTTTAATTTCTTTTGTCTTTTTGGCAAAAATTGGAAGTGGAAACGAACCATTGTGATGGTTGGCCTTCCAAAGGAAACCCATTAAAAATGAAGTTTGTAGTGAAGAAGGATAAACGGGGGGAGATACAAGGGGAGAGAGAGAGAGAGAGAGAGAGAGAGAGAGAGAGAGAGAGAGNAGTTAGAGATCGAAGAGAGCAACATGCTTCAGGTTGAGTGGATGAAGGAGTTAATGTGCCTATTTACTCTAAGTGAAGGTGTCTCTAAGCGATGGCATGCTGCAATTTTGGTTTTCACAGTGAGAAACAATACACAGAGTTTGTGTATAGCCCACCCTCTGTAATTTCATCCTAAGCATAACATAAATCCCGTCAAAATGTTGAAATCTCTACTGTTTTGGGTGCATTTAATCACTACTATGAATATGTGTGTGTAATTGTTTGAATGCATTGTTCTGGTTATAAATGAAAACATTACCAATGCTTTCCAACTCACCACACTGTTAAATCCATATATTTGTCTTTTCCCTGCTTGTGGGCATTCATAATCAATTACAACGATTTCTGAGTTATGGGGATTGATAGATGAATCAAGCGTTCGAGTTTCCCCTTAATTAAAATTTTGCTAATTAAAAACCCCGAGGGAGAATTGTTGAGCATCCCATAGTGAAATTTCACCTACAAAATTTAAAAGGGAATCAATCAACCTTGCTTAAGTGACTTGGATTCATCGATTCTAATGGTAAGTGCAATTGGAAGGTCAGGCCACATATCTTATTGGTTGAGAGGGTTTATACACAATGTTTAACTAGGAATCGATGTGTGCTTGTTATTCGCCCTCCTTTTAACCTCATCGAAGAGATAACCATTTAGAATGGGGAGGCACCTAATCTGAGGAGAGATTTTGGTATTTATTTCCATTACTAATTTCGTTTTACCTTATATGTCTGTGAGGGATTTCATGACAGTAGGAATTCGACCTGCATTGGTTGGGCAATCTTCTAGGCATATTAAACATTGATTCCCCCTCTAATGCTGCTTTGGTGTTCGTTGGTTTATTCTCATCATATTTTTCTGAGAAGTAAAACATAATTTCCTTATACACAACATTAGTTGGGAATAATAGTTTGCATAAAATATTTATCATATACATGAACTACATGCTATACTACAAATTGTATTTGGTCATGCATTGAAATTGTTGCTTGTCATTGAGTCCATACATAGAGAACAAAATTCAATTCCGCAAAAGTATCTGTATTGACGAAATGGAAAGGCCATAGGCCCACCATTTACGGATCATTGATCCGGATTTTATGAGTAGAATGGAATGAACACAGATTATTATTAAAATATGCTTAACACATAATAACAGGTATATAGTAAAATTGGTTTCTATTCAATAAGGAAATAAGATGAAACTGTAAAATACAATGGAAAACAAGCTTGTTGGAATGGTAGTGGCTTATCTCTGAGAAGATATGTGGCAATTGTGCTCATTCACAAGAAGATGAGTACCATGAGGCTCTGAAGACATTTTTACAATAAACAGGAATGCAAAAAACCTAACCATAGGAGATGAAGTGACAAAATTCATGTGGGCCCCGTTGGGGTAAGTTAGTACATCAACTTCTCGGGGTTGTAACTTTTGCATACAAAATATGTTTTAGGCGCACGATAGCCCATTGGAAAGGTATATCCAAGGAATACACATTTTTCCATCAGACTCTAACTTTTTCTTCAGTTTGACAGTGGAGAGCCCTAAAAACGGCCCCGAAAGTCAGGGACCCAAAAACTAAGAAAAAACTACCAAACTGGAAAACTTCCAAAATGAGCCAGTTGAAATAGGTGGGAGGAAACCGACATCCATCTAGATCAATCCTCTCCCCTTAGGAAGAAATGATATCCATTGTGTTGATTTCTCCCATCAGATGAGGAAATTTCTGTTGAATTTGGCCCTGGATGAGCCACTTGCCTTGGTGCAGGAGCTGGCCTGCTTTGACTACTCGATAAAGTTAGATCCTTTACTTTCGAGTTCCCTTGACTTATGTTTCCACAATCTGATCATTGGATGCCTGGTGTACGCATTTAGGGGTGAGCTCTGTTGGTGTCAATTGTTCTGCTATCTCCGAGGTGTCCAATAATGGTGGGAAATAAGGCCGAAGGAGATCCACATTGAACATTGGGTGTAGGCCAAGGAAAGGAGGAATGTTGA
This sequence comes from Picea mariana, assembly GCA_032191745.1. Taxonomy (NCBI): domain Eukaryota; kingdom Viridiplantae; phylum Streptophyta; class Pinopsida; order Pinales; family Pinaceae; genus Picea; species Picea mariana. The sequence goes on along the minus strand of JASDQU010010927.1, from coordinate 143,487 downwards.
GCTCAAAACCATTTTCACGCACATCCGTGGTGATGGTGTACTGATCCAAATAGATCTTTTAAACGACAATGGTTGAGTTATTTAGCATGTGTTAATTAACCATTTAGGAAGCTAAATGAGAGAGGAAGAATTATAGAAGAAACATAGCAGCCATATAAACATATGAAGATGTGGAAATAAACATAAGAACAACAAACCATAGAACACCAAATTGATAATAGAGTTCGGAAATCTCGCCTATGTCTTCGAACCTATGTCTCAGTAGGCTTTCTTATTTATGTTCGAGGCTTTTCAAGTACATCATGAAAGTGCCAATGGATTACAACAATGATTTGGTCATGTTCTACTAGATCTCAAGAACCCATCAAAATTGATGACACCCAAATTGGATGAATGAAGCTCCAAGAAATGGCCCGCAAAGGTGCGCTCCTCAATAGATTCCCTGCATAACAATGGCCTTGGCTCAACAATTAGGCAACATAAAAAAAAATTGAACCTCCTCTATGGCTCCAAGAAGCCCTGGTTTATCTAGATCTAAATTTGGTAATCATCTCCCAACTTCCCCCCAAGATCTGGCCTCAAAAAGGGCCCAATATCCCTAAAAAATGGATAAAATCTATCAAATATGTTGATTAAATCATTAAAAAAATCTTATTATAAAGTGAAAACCCACTTATTCAAATATATTTGGGTGCAACCCCTTTTTCTCGAGCCCCAGGTCATATGGGCACCCTCCAGGTGTCCATGGGATAACCTCTGTGCGTTGGCCCCCTTAACTGTTTGGCTCCTGGTCTTTGGCGCATTCCTGGAACCTTGGGCTAAGTCCTGTGTGTTGGCCCCCAAGATCTCGGCGATCGGTCGCATGCATAGGCCATATGGCCGAGGCTACAAGTATTCTGCTCTCAACATGGTGATATTCCCCTGGTCTTTAGGCAGTTGGTTATATCCCTGGTCGACGGGCTAGCCCGACCGACCGGGGCTAACCCCACTAAAACCACGCCAATGAAATATGTTGGGTCTTATGGAAAGTCCCATAGGATTGGGGCTAGTATAACTCCACTACACGTGCCATGGCAAGGAGAGTGGTCTCTTGTTCCGGTCGTATGGATATATGTTGGGGTTGGGGCTAGACCCCATCCCCTTGCTCCACCAAACTAGCATTGTTTTCAACTTAAATTTTAACGTTTCCATAGTAGGTTAAGAACCAAACTGATGGAGGGTTAGCTAGCCCGGCCTTACCAAGCCATTTTTCTAGTCAGAGGTCATGAGGTCGAACCTCTTTGAGTCCAAAACAATTTTGCAACAAAAATTTAACGAACCAATGGGTGCTATGTGGCAGCCCATGTCTGAGCCACGTGGCACCGTACCATATGCCATGAGAACTGCCATGTGTCATCACTTTATTCCTCCAGATTTTCCACACATTTCTGCCCCATCAACTTCCACTGTACCTTCCACGTAAGCATCGTACAGACGTGCCACATGTCACCCTTGCAATGGTGACACGTGTCACTCCCTAATTGGTCCACCTGTCTAACACATCAGTAGTATGTATGCCTAGTAAGCATAATGAAACCTACCACGTCAGCACCATGTACCCTACCACATCAGTTGTATGACTGTATGGCCTAAACAGTCAGCTTCCACGTGGCACTGTTCAAACTGTACGGACTATACATCCATCATTTTTTTCCTGTTTGGAAAAATGAACAGATCGTGATATCTGGAGCATACGACGTCTTTTTGAGCCCTTTCAAGTTGTGTTGGGTTTGTATCGACGAGGCATACACACATGTCCATTTTGAAGACATTATGAGAACTTTGATTTTTAGGCCTTTTTGAGCCCCATCAAGCTCCTAGATCCAATTCTGAATCACACCTCCCCACTAAAGACCTTTTGTTCCTCCAAAAGGTTACAAAATTAACCTTACTGATTACATACTCATAACGACAAAAACAAAAACACTATGTTTTTCAAATGATGTTATAATAGGTCATCATTTCAACATGTGTGATTACATTAATGGAAGAAAAATACATTGAAGTTGTGACATCCACTTCTGGCAAAACCAAGTGGCTGGTTTATTTCCTTCATGGTGTTCCTCTTGCTTCGTTGGTAATTCCCCTTCCTTCTTGAGTAAATTCACAATCCTTTTGTCCTTCTTTGGATGAAGCTCTGGATTAAGCTTCCAACAATTAGTCTTTTGATGTCCACCCCTGTTGCAATAAGTACGGTGAGTTTTTGGCATCCAGACCTGTTTTCCCTTCTCTTTATTTCATTGTGGAGTTGAGTCTTTATGTTGTGTTTCCTTCCTGGTCGACATAAACTTCCTGTACAAATATTGTCTCTTCCAACACTTGGCAACACAATGCTTGGGTGAATGACAAAAAGTACATGGATACATATTCCACAAATCTCGGATTACATGATTATTCTTGTTATAATAAAAAAGAGAATTGGTAAAATCATGACCATTATACCTTCCTTGCTGATATTCACTCTTCTTTGGAGATGACTTTCATCCACTATTACCCTTGGGGAGTGATGCATCATCACCTTTTTTGAAGTGTTCTTGCAATGACTTAGGCTGGCCACTTGAAGCATCACTTGCTTCTGATGTTTTGGAACCCATCTTGGAGGATGCTCCAAACTCCTTTTGCCATATCCCAAACCTAAATAGTGAGGTATTTCCACAAACTCAATGGGATTAATGATACCTTGGCCCTCAATTCCAAATGCCCTTTCCTTCATAACCCATCTTGGTTAGCAATCTCAAACCTATACCTCTTGTATGTTTTTCAAATGCACCAAAACCATCCTAGTGGATACAAGGAGAAATTGATGAATGACCTTCACTGCATACCTCAGAGATGTTTTTTGAAATAGATGTAGAAGGTAATTCCTTCAATCCTTCTTTGCTTTTGTTGTTCTTTGAATCTTTCTCTTGAACTGGTCTCTTTCGTTCCAAGTATTCTTCATACAACAATTTCACCATCTCGGACATGGAAAAGAGAGTTTTTCGCATATCCTTCTCATCTTGCGAAATTACTCCTGTAGATGCCATTTTCCCAACTGAGATGTGATTTTCCCTGGTAAACATGCAAACTTAAATTCCAACCGTCAACTAGCTCTGATACCACTTGATCCAAATATATCTTTTAAATGATAATGGTTGATTATTTAGCATGTGTTAATTAACCATTTAGGAAGCTGAACGAAAGAGAAATAATTATAGAAGAAACATAGCAGCCATATAAACATATGAAGATCTGGAAATAAACATAATAACAACAAACCATAAAACACCAAAGTGATAACGGAGTTCGGCAATCTTGCCTACATCTCTGGGCCTATGTCTCAGTGGGATTTCTTATTTCTGTTCAAATATTTTCAAGTACATCGTGAAAGTGCTAATGGATTACAACAATGATCTGGTCATGTTCTACCAGATCTCAAGAACCCATGCAAACTAATGGCACCCAAATTGGATGAATGAAGCTCTCAGAAATGGCCCACAAAGGTGCACTAATGGCTTTGGCTCAACAATTCGGCAGCACAAACCTGTTATGAACCTCCTCTATGGATCCAAGAAGCCCTGGTTTATATAGATTTGAAGTTGGTAACCATCTCCCAACTTCCCCCCAAGATCTGGCCTCAAAAAGGGCCCAATATCCCTCAAAAATGGATAACATCCATCAAATCTGCTGATAAAATCATTAAAAAAATCTTATTGTAAAGTGAAAACCCACTTGCACAAATATATTGGGGTGCAACCCCTTTTTCTCGAGCCCCAAGTCATATGGGTGCCCTTCAGGTGTCCATGGGCTAATCTCTACACGCTGGCCCCCTTAATTGTTTGGCTCCTGGTCTTTGGTGCATTCCTGGAAACTTGGGATAAGTCCTATGCACTAGCCCCCAATATCTTGGCGCTCGATCACATGCATAGGCCATATGGCCGAGGCTACAAGTATTCCGCTCTTAACACAGTGATAGCCCCCTAGTCTTTAGGTCGTTGGTTATGTCCCTGGTCGGCGGGCTAGCTTGACCGACTGGGGCTAACCCCACTAAAACCACACCAACGAAATATGTCGGGTCTTATGGAAATTCCCATAGAATCGGGGCTGGGCTAACTCCACTACACGCGCCATGCCAAGGAGAGTGGTCACCTGCTCTAGTTGTATGGATATAGCCCCTTGCTCAGCCAAAAATAACAGCGTTTTCAACTTAAATTTTAACGTTTCCACAATAGGTTAAGAACCAAATTGATGGCGGCTAGCCCGGCCTTTCCAAGCCGTTTTCCCAATCAGAGTTCATGCAGTCAAAACTCGTTGAGTCCAAAACAATTTTGCAACAAAACTTTAACCAACCAATGGGTGCCACATGGCAGCCCATGTCTGGGCCACGTGGAACCGTACCATATGCCATGAGAACTGCCACATGTCAAAACTATATTCATCCAGCTCTTCCACACATGTATTCCACGTCACCTGCCACTGTACCTGCCACGTAAGCGTCGTACGGACGTGCCACGTGTCACCCTTACAGTGGTGACACATGTCACTTCCTGATTGGTCCACTAGTCTGACATGTCAGCAGTCTATACGCCTAGTTAGCACACTGAACCTTGCCACATCAGCGCCACGTACCCTACCACATCAGTTGTATGTTTGTACATCCTATACAGTCAACTTCCATGTGGCACTGTTCAGACTGTACGAACTGTACAGTCATCATTTTTTGCCTATTTGGTAAAATGAACAGATCGCGATATCTGGAGCATACGATATCCGTTTGATCCCGTTCAAGTTGTGTTGGGTTCATATCAACTAGGCCTATGCACAAGTCTGTTTTGAAGCCATTATGAGAAATTTGATTTTTAGGCCTTTCTGAGCCCCATCAAGCTCCTGGATCCAATTCTGGATCATGTACAATCCATAACATAGTGGGAGAAGCTTCTGATGGGGCCTTGTAAGGAGTTCTTTCTACAATTGAAACCAAAATTTATCTCCCACCTAAAACATATGTGGCAGCCGGTGTTGATCATGACGTTGCTTGTACTTAGCATTGGACTTCTGTAAAATATCCTGAACTTGTTGGTGGATGTGTTGGATCCGCTCAATGAACTGGGTGGCTTTGTCAGCTTCAGTTGGAGAAGGTGATGATTCGGTTGGGGTGGCTACAAGGGATAGTGCAATATCAATGGGACCCAATGGTTGGAATCCCAGGCCCACCTGAAAAGGATTATGGTCGGTTGAGCTATGTAGGGCTCGATTGTAGCTATGTTGAACATAGGGAATAGTCTCATACCATGTGCAGGGGTGCTTGGAATTGTACATGCACAGGATATGCATGATCATTCGATTTACAACCTCAGTTTGGCCATCTTCCTGAGGGTGGAAGGTTGTGGATTTGGTGAGCTTGGTGTCCAATAGTGACTAGAGGCTCGACCAGAATGTGTTGAGAAACCGACTGTCCTGATATGAGACAATGGTTTGTGGGATTCCAAAATGTACCTAGACTCATTCAAATAAGAGCTTGGAAGTGGCCTCTGCTATGATGTTATTCTTGCAGGTGACCATAATTTCCATCTTACAAAAGAGATCAACAACCAAAAAAACACAGTCATTTCCCCTCTTGGTGGATGGGAGGCCTGACATCTAGTCCATTGAGATGGATTCCCATGGCCTGTCAGGAGTAGGCAGAGGGGTGTACAAGCCTTGTTTCTTAGTGGTCGTTTTGGAAATAGCGTAGGCAATGCAGGACTTGATATACTTGCTGACATCTTGTTGAAGTTTTGACCAGTATAAATGTTTCTGCAACATTGCCACTGTCTTTTCGACACTGAAGTGTCCTTCCACTCAACTGTAGTGGGCTTCCCAAATCATCTTCACTCCCTCGCTTGATGGAACGAAAATATGGCCCATATGGCACAACAACCCATCTGGAAGATGGAAATTGGCGATAACTGAGTTTGCACCCAACATTTGGTAGGTGGTGGTGAAGTCTGGGTTTGTCTCATAGAGTTGGGGCCATCCAGAGGTCTTGTGTCCACAAGAGTCTAGTATTGTGGTACGTGTCACGACTAGTGGTTGGCTGAGGAAATCAACGACTCGATTGGTACTTCATGTTTTATACTTGATGTTGAGGTGGAATTCCTTCAAGTATGTGGACCACTTTTGATGGTGGTCATTCTACAATTTACCTTGTTTCTGCATGAAATGCAATGGCTTATGATCAGTGTAGGTGTCTGTCTCATTCCCAAGAATGTAATGTCTCCACTGGTGGCAGACTTTCACAATGGAGTACATTTATTTGTCATAAGTAGGGTACTTGCAGACAACATCTGATAGTGTCTTACTATGATAGGCCATGGGTTGGTCGTGCTGAGTGAGAACGATGCCCACAACATAGTCTGAAGCATTTTTCTCGATCTCAAAGGGTTGTTGTAGGTCCGGTAATGAAAGTACTATGGCTGAGCACACGCCTTGTTTCAAATCATCGAACGCTTGTTGTTGGGATGGGCCCCACACCAATTTTTCCTTACCACCACCCTTAGTTACTTGGCTGAAGGCCCATGCAATATGGGAGAATCACAACACGAACTTGTGGTAGAAATTGACAAGGCCCAAGAAGCTCTGAAGCTCAGTGAGTGTGGTTGGGGATAGCCAGTCATGGATGACCTGGATATTGGCTGGATCCACATGTACACCATGTTGATCAATGATGTAGCCTAGGTAGTGGACCCTGTCCATGCCGAACGAGCATTTTTCCAAGTTGGCATATATCTTGTGTTGTCGCAGGGTGTGCAGGACCTGCTAAATATGTTGCAAGTGTTCCTTCTGTTACACATTATTTTCATCACCCCTATGACTGTTAATAATGTTACCTATCATTTGTCTTCAGAAGGATCAATTTCCTTAATCCCTGAAGAAGAATGAAGATGAACTTTCCCAGAGAGATGAAATTATCTTTTCCTTCGAAAAAAACCTTGTAAATAAGGATCATCACACCTTTCTCAGTGTTAAGGGTGTGACGATCTATGATCAACGCAGGTTCGACCACAGTGGACTACGAAATTGTCGTAGTTTTCTCAGTGTTAAGGGTGCAACGATCGCTTGTATGAAGAAAAAGATAAGCTTCTCGACACTTCTAGAATAGAAGCTTCGAGGGTGAGGTGGCCTCCAATCGGTTTGTATCTTAATCACATCCATGATCTCATGGGATCATCCTAACTTCCTCATCCTATCCTTTTCAACTTATAAAAGGAGGGTAGCTCTCATGGGAAGGTTAGCTTTTTTGGGTGATCTTTGAGATTATCTTTTGAGAATGGCTAATGAGTTAGTAGAATTTTGGCTTGAGAATTCTCAGCTGAAGGGCTTATGATAGGCTTCTGATTTATGTTATCAATATATATTGTTAGTACCTTCAATATTACAGTCTCAGAACTCGTTGGAGAAGAAGTGTGTAGGAAGCAAGGAATTGTTGGAAGGAACCTGACAACATCAAGGCATCTGGTTGTGTCTTTCTTCCACATTTTTTAATACAGATATACTTTTTCTCTCCTACATGAACGTTATTTTTCCATATTGTATGATTCCTTGATCATGTACATAGCTTCATATCGAATAGACTATGTTATTATTGTCTTTGTTGGCTTGTGTTTCTTTACGGATACTTCTCCATAAGCCTTACGACAGAGTTGGGATCACATTGGCGAGGTTAGGTATACAACATTTAAAAGGTATGTTTTGGATCCTCTTCTTATTGGGTAAGTGAAATATAAAGAAAGTTTAGTATACTATCTTGTTTTGTTCTAGTTTCGGGGTGAAACTAGGGAGATTAGTTTGTGTCCTCACTTAGCAATTTTTCCGATAACACCACCCAAGTCTTGATGTAGATGAGGATGTCATCCAGATACACCACTACAAAAGTATTGGTGAATGGTCGCAGGATATCATACATCATCCTCATGAAATTTTTCAGATCATTTTTCAAACCAAAGGGCATAACCAACCATTCAAAAATACCTTATTTTGACTTGAAGGCGGTCTTCCATACATCTCTCTGTTCTATTGGGACCCGGTAGTAGCCAGAATTTAGATCAATCTTGCTGAAGTATTTTTCCCCTGTGAGATTATCAAGGAGGTCATCAATTTGGGGGATCGAGTACTGGTTCCCGACTGTGATTTTATTTAGGGCCTAGTAATAAATGCAGAGTCGTCAGGTTTCGTCTTTCTTCTGTACCGGCATGATTGGGCTCCCAAAAGGTGATGAGATGGGACGTATGTACCCCTTGTGGAGTAGTTCTTATATCTGCCACTTGATCTCCTCATTCTCTAACAGAGAGCGGCGGTAGACTGGCCCATTGGGAAGCAGTGTGTTGGGGGTCAAATCGATGGGATGCTTGACTTGACAGTGCAAAGGTACCCCAGTAGGTGTGGAGAAGATATATGAGTATTCTTCCACAACCTTATCCACTTGCTTTTGTTTTGTGGAGAGGTTGGTCGTGGAGGCCCTGGATGTGGTTTGGATCTTTTGCTCATTCTGAGAGTGAATCACAAAAAAGACAAACTTCCCAGTCTGAGAGATGACCTTCCTGCATTGCTTAACAAAGATCAAGGAAATAACAATAGGTGGCACTGCCTCGTGTATCTTGTACAATTTCTTGTTCAAAGTAATAATAACACTATGAGGCCTAGACTCATATACAACATGATGCTTCCATAAATATGGTTGGCCCAAAAGAACATTACAAACTTCAAGAGAAGCAACATCACACAATACCTTGTCTTTGAAGGGCTTGATGTTGTACGACATGCAACATTGTTGGTTGACGCGGAGATTTCTTCCTTGGCGGAGCCATCTAATGGTGTAGGGATGCGAGTGTAGTGTTTTCAGGAGGGATAGAAGCTTGATGACCTTTAATGAGATGAGTTTCTTCTGGCTACCTCTATCAACGATGAAGTACAGTGGGGTACCCTTCACCCACATCTGTGAATGAAAAAGGATCTCCCCTTTTTCTGGCTCATTTGGTTCACTGGGCTTGAGCTTGGTGGTAGCAACGATAGCACTGGGTTCCACGTTAATGATCCGTCTGCCCCTTTTTGGTTCTGACTCAGAGTCCGAACCCACATCTTATTCAGAGACTTTCATCTCAGCCACCAACGACTGCTTTGAGGGAGAATCAACAATGTTATGCTAGGGGCTCTTATGGAAGTCGCACCACTTCGTGGTATCTTTCTTTGTCTTTTCAGTGTCCTTCTTCGCTTGCAGCTTGGACTGGTTTTTCTGAGGCTGTCCATCTTTGCTCTGTCCTTTGTTCAGCGGGTTGGGGCTGCCCTTTCCTTGATTTTTCTATGAGGGGTTCCCAGGCCCAAATTGCCACGTCTTTGGTTTAAGCTTCTGCTTGATTTTGATGGCATATCGGTATGCCGCACCTAAGGATGAGATGTCTAGAAACTCCATTTTGGCCTGGATGTATCTTTGCAAATCGCCGCCATACTTGAGCACCAGATGTCGCTCAGAATTTTTAATACCCAGTTTAGTGCACAAGGTATGGAAGATATTTGTGAACTCAGGCATTGCTTGGTCTCTTTCCTGCCGCAATGTGGTCCATTTTGTATACAGGTTGTCATAACTTCTGACAACGTATTATTGTTCCTTAATAGCATCCCTGAAGGACTCCCAGGTGACCGCGACTGTAAATAATGAGGGTTCCTCTGTTTCCTTTTAGAATATATGGACAAAGAAATTCCCTTCTAGTAGATTCAACCATTTGTCTACAACATTCGTTTGAGGAAAATGTGTCGCATGTTGGTAGCCGCCGAAGGATTTGTGCAAAACTATCCATCATCTCGTTCCTTCGTTGTGTGAGGGCTTCCTCGAGAAAATTTTTGAAAGGATCTCATGTTCTATCGTCTTTATTTTCTCCTTCCATGAGAGATCGCTTGTGCATGCAAGAGCTTGTGTCCTCAAGATGAACAAGATCGAGACCCAATTCTTTGTACCTCGACCTCGTTGGGAACATGCATTAAGAACGACAAGGAGAAGACTGCTCTGATACCATTGATCCAGGTTTTATGAGAAGAACAAAATGAACACAGATTATTATTAAAATATGCTTAACACAGAATAACAAATATACAGTAAAACTGGTTTCTATTAAGGAAATAAGTTGAAACTGTAAAATGTAGCGAAAAACAAGCTTGCTGGAATGGTAACGACTTATCTCTGAGAAGAGATGTGACATATGTGCTCATTCACAAGAAGATGAATACCATGAGGATATGAAGGCATTTTTACAATAAACATAAATGCCAAAAACCCTAGACATCCAAAAACCTAACCCTAGGAGATGAAGCGCCAAAAGTCCTATGGGCCCCATTGGGGTAAGTTACTACATCAACTTCCCGGGGTCGTAACTTTTGCATACAAACTTTGTTTTAGGCACATGATAGCTCATTGGAAAGGTCTATCTGAGGAATACACATGTTGCCATTAGACTCTAACTTCATAAATAATTTGACTATGGCGATCCCTAAAAACGTTGTTTAGGGCCTTGAAACGGCCCCAGAAGTCAGGGACCCAAAAACTAGGAAAAAGTTGCCAAATTGGAAAACTGTGAAAATGAGCCAGTTGGAATAGGTGGGAGGCCACCGACATCCATATGGATCAATCATGAACTCTAATCCTTCCACACATGTAATGTAGGCTTAATCATTGTTATCAATGCTTTTGTTAGATCCATTTTCTTCATCTCTAATACACCACAAGGGATGGAGATATACTACTACATTATCATGATATACCACTCCTACATCTACTTTTTCATTTGCTTCTTCATCTCCTTCTCTATTTTTGTATTGAATCACCTCTTCACTATCTTCTTCAAATTCCTCATTATTCCTCTCCTAATTTTTCTTCTCAACTATACAATTTCTATCTAAAATTTATTGCTCTCTTCTTTTGAGAACATTTAATTGCACTTTCCATATGGTTTCTCTCAAAACGTTACACTACTTAGCAGAGACATTTCTTTCCTCCTTCTTCATTTCTAGATATAATTTCTCTAGCTCTAACCATCCTCTTGATGGCACTTGAGGTTAGTGCACTAATGGGCCCAACAGACGAGGAGGAGTGGGAGCGAGCAGGGCTTTTCAAAATGATTGATGAACTGAGTGGTAAGATAGGTGGAGGTGGGAGTTCAAAAGACTCTCTACTTTATGAAGCAAAGACACTTCTGCCTCCACTGGTAGAACAGGAAAAGGTGACGAAGCCAGGTGTTCTGGTTACGAGAAAGACTACACAAAGTGTTAGCCTGGATACTGGCATGGGTACAGGGCAGTTACTTAATGTTTCGGCATGGGATACAGGCACAAAGGAAGGTCCAAGCCTTTCTTCAGTATGTCTAAAGGATAAATCCACTTTCTGGAACTCTCAATGAGATTCGCTGAAGGCGAAGGAGGCTCACATAAAAATTTTAGTAAGGGTCTAGAAGCCGAAGAGGCAGAGAAGGAGACTGGTGATTGAAATGGACGTAGGCCTAGAGAAAACATGAGAACTCTTCCTGTGTGCATTAGTTGGGTGTTTTACCTATAAGACCAGATGTACCACAACCTTCAGAGAGTGGATGCATGATCATTGGTTTCCAATCTGTGGATATTTACCAGAGTATCATATGCTTACTTTTGGGTGGTTTGCCATAGTTTTTAAAGCTCCTGAAGATGTTGAGCAAATTATGAAGAGTTTCTGGGACTATGAAGGAGGCAGCTTAATGTTAAAAAGATGGAGGATGGGATTTGACCCAACCATAGACTATTTTAGTCATTGACACGTCTGGGTTTTACTCCGCAGACTTCCATTAAATTTGTGGAACACTCCAGCATTAACAACGATTGGTAACCTCCTAGGTCGTTTTCTAAAAGTGGATGAAGCGGGCCTAAAGTCTTCAGACAAATGGATGACAAACGCATTAGTGGATATAGATATTACAGTTGGCCTAATGGAGGCTATGGAAGTGGAATGGCGAGGTCATGTTTTGGTCCAGCGCCTAGACTACCAAGGAATCCCCTTTCGTTGTCCACTTTGTCGACACATTGGGCATTTAAGAAGAGATTTCACTTACGGTGAAGCTACTGCAGTAGATGAGGACAATTAGGAAAATCCCTTGATGAACCCTTATTCAAGTGAAGAGGAAGCTGGAGCGATGGGTGATTTCTCTTCAAGCTGCGAAGAAGCCGAGGTGGGGGAAATTTCAGGTTCTCTGATTGGTAAGCTAAGGTATTATTGTCCAAATCATTTCTCAAAATTATCGGCATGGGAGCATGATTTCTTGGAAAACACTGGTTTGGCAAAGGCAGTAAAAGAGGGTTTCATTTATAGTGCAATGGACTCGTCTACATTATAGGGCTCTGCATCAGAGCCAGATAGAGCATTCGTGGCCCCTCTTTCTCCACCAACTTTTACCCCTGTTTCAGAAGATTTTCAGCCTTTGCTCGACATGGGGATTACACAAGCAACGCAACAATTTTCTGAGAGTGCCCCAAGTTTGGACGTTGTCATAGATGCATTAATATCGACTCTCAGAGACTCAGACAACCCCATCCCAAAAGCCTATTATAGGGGACGGGACCTACAATAGACTCTCCCTCCCATTCTACCGAAGTGCTCAACAAGTGGAAAGGGAGACCCAAAAGGACAATCATCAGCTTGGTCAAGGGGACTGGGGATGAAACTTTCCCCTATTAAGACCCGAAGTGGGCACAAGAAAACTGGACAGATTAATGCTACTAAACAACTCACAGATTCTACTCATGATTTAAGGGTGCTTAGAGGCATGAAAGCCCTTGCAAGGGCTAAATCATGATCCTCTTGTCCCTAAATATTAGAGGGGTTGGAGGCCCCCTAAAACTGCCTTCGCTGTGAAGACTTTTGATATTTTCTAAGCCCGATGTTATTTTCTTACAGGAGACTTTAGTAAAGGAGGAAAAGTCCGAACACTTTTTGTCATCTCTTTTCCTTACCTGGATGATTTCAGCATTCAGTTCGGTGGGGAATTCAGGAGGTTTGTTAGCTGCGTGGAATCCCAATGTCTATGATCTTCAGTCTTACCTTTGTGCTGGTGGAATTATGCTGACGGGTGTTCACTTACCTGATAAAAGGAAGATATCCTTCTTAAATGCATATGGCCCTTGTTCTATTAGAAGAAAGTTCCGAGAATCTGTGGAGACAAAAGGTATTCTAGCTCGAGATGATCTCATTTTAGTGGGTGACTTAAATTTTACAACAAGTGTTGATGAAGTGTGGGGTGTTGGAGATTTGCCCGACCCATTGGCAGGTTTTTTCAGAAACCTCTTTGATAAAAACCACTTGGTGGATGTCCAACTAGCAGAGTTGGTGCCTACCTGGCGAAATGGCAGGCTTGGGGCGCATGGTATTCAGAAAAGGCTTGACAGGGTTTATGTCTTGGAAGTATTAATGGTTGAATCAACGAGATACAGATCCTGGGTTGTTCACCCTTTCTTCTCGGATCATGCACTGGTATTTATTCAGTTGGAATTTGGAAACTACTCAGTCACACACTCCTTTAAGTTCAATCTTGCGTTTTTGAATGAGGTCTCTTTTGGGCAGATTGTTAGGGAGGAATGGAGCTCTGTTTTGAGTCCTGGTGTGGTTAATGCCCAAATATGATTAGCAATGAAGCTTCATAATCTCAAGATCAAACTAAAGATATGGATGACCGAAAAAAGAAGAAGTGAAAAGCAAGCCCTAAATTATCTAGAAGAACAGATTATAGGTCTTACAAAGAAAAGCTGGGAATCTGAATTAAGATCTGAAGTAGGTGGCCGCCTAAAATTGTTGGAATCGAAGAGAAATAAGAAGATAATGGAGGAAGAGGCTCGTTGGTGACTGAAGAACAGAGCATTATGGATCCAGTATGGTGACAACAATTCAAAGTACTTTCATCAATTCGCTAGCTATAGGCGCAACAAAAAATATTTATGGGAAATCCAAGATGACCAGGGGCTCTTTCATCAAGGGAAGGATACCTTAAAGAAAGAAGCAAAATGTTTTTTCAGTTCCTTGTATCAGGAAGAGGATGAGAACAAGATTGTGGAACAGGTTGAATCGGTTAGATTGTACCCTAGATTTGTGAATGATGAAGAAGTAGTATCTCTTGAAAAGTCGGTCTGGGGGGCAGAAATTCTAGAGGTTCTAAAAGGATTCACCAAAGAGAAAAGTCCAGGGCCTGACGGGTGGAGTGTGGAATTCTTCATACATTTTTTTGACGTGGTTGCTAAAGACTTGGTGGAGGCTGGCGAAGAATCGTGCATTACTGGAGAGGTGAACAGGTCCCTGAATTCGACATTCATGGTTCTCATCCCAAAGGTAAATGGTCTAGCAAACTTTGGGGATTTTCCACCGATTGCACTCTGCAATCTTTGTTATAAGTTGATAACAAAGATTATAGCTAAGAGATTGAGACCGATTCTCTCACGATCATTATCCGAGGAATAGTTTGGTTTTTTGAAAGGAAGACAAATCATTGATGCGATTGGGATTGCCCAGGAGTGTCTCCATAGCATTAAAGAAAAAAAACTTCAGGTCCTAATACTCAAAATTGATCTAAGGAAAGAATACGATTGCATAAGTTAGGATTTCCTCAGGCTGGTAATGTTTCAGTGTGGTTTCAGGTTGCCTATGACAAACTGGATAATGGGTTGCATTTTGTCAGCTTTGTTCCCGATTTTGGTCAATGGAGAACCCTCCAATTTTTTCAGAAGTGGAAGGGGGCTTAGACAGAGATGCATGTTGTCGTCGCTCCTCTTTATCCTTATCATGAAGGGTTTGAATTTGGCTTTAAAACCCAGCCAAGATATTGGAATATTGACAGGGATAAAAGTTTCTCACTATATTAAAATTCTCCACCTTTTATTCATAGATGATACACTCATCAGGTCATCTGGCTCAATTGATGAATGGGAGGAGATCAACAGGATCTTAAAGCTCTTTTGTAATGCCTCTAGTCTTCGGATTAATCCACAAAAAACAACTTTTCTGCAGCATGATATTAACCATTCGATTCTGGATTCTCTGAAAGTTGTCTTTCCTTTCAATTTTAAAGATCTTTCAGAGGGTTTTAGATACCTTGGTTTCTTTTTAAAGTTGGGTAGGTACAAAGCGGATGACTGGCTATGGCTTGTAGAAAAATACGAAAGGAGAACCAGTCACTGGTGCTCAAGGTGGCTATCTTTAGGGGGGCGCCTGGTATTGATCAAATCGGTGCTTGAGAGTCAACCAGTCTATTGGTTGACACTTGCAAACCTGCCATCTTCGATCCAAACAAAAATTCGCCAAATCATCTTTAGCTTTCTTTGGTCGGGCAGCTAGAAAAAGAAGAGTTTTCACCTATGCAACTGGCAAATGATAGCGAGGCCAAGGTGTTCTGGGGGCTGGGGTCTGCGAAATCTGAATGGTTTCAGCAGTTCTCTGGAAACAAACAGTCTTTGGAGGGTGCTGATGAATCAAGGCCTGTGGCACCGAGTGATAAAGGCGAAATATCTTCCTTTTATTTCAATACATCGATGGATGCGAACCGTGGAACTTTATGAAGCTCGAGGATCTCAAACATGGATTAACCTATGCAATTCTTTACACCTTCTGATGCATTGGATCATGTGGAGCCCAGGAGACGGAAAATCCATTGTAATTGGAAAAGATCGAATCTTGGGAATGGGGGACTCAACAATACTCTCGGACGAGCTGGTAAATGTTATCAACAGAAAATGATTGTTTTTCTTATTTCAGGCTCATACGAGATTTCAAGCGGGGAGGATCACCCAGAACTGGATTTCTAGTGAAGAGTTAGATCTGACAGGGCATTTACAAGTTGAATGGTGTCATTACCGATGCATGCTCATCAACAATGGCATATATATTCAAGCAAAAAAGGACACCCTTAAATGGGTAGGGGGCAACTCGACGGGTAAGATTTCGGTGAAGAACATCTATCTGGCATTCGAGATCATGAAAATAAATTACTGCATAGGTGGATGGAGAAAGGCGATGTGGGATTGGAATGTCCCATTGAAGATTAAGTTGTTTACTTGGCTTGTAGTGGAGAACAAAATACTATCCTGGGAGAACCTTCAACATAGATGTTTCGGTGGACCGGGTATTTAAACTCTTTGCAAACTGAATGAGGAAACTACTTAATGCCTGTTATTGGACTGTGCCTTTACGGTGGAAGTGTGGAGGAAGCTAAAATTGGCTCTAAATTTTTCAGGTAGCTGGGCTAGAGCAAATCTAAGTGAATGTTTCAAACAATGGAAAAAACAAAATCTTGATGTGTAGGCTTTACCAGCCCTGATATGCTGGAATATATGGAGGGAACAGAACTAGGCTCTCTTTGAAGATAAGGATTCTTCGGTTCTTAAGGTGATCCATCTCTCACTTATGTCCCTAAGAGAACATGTGCATGCGCCGAAAGTTCCTATCCGGAGAGTTGGTCACACTCATGTTGATAGGGGTGGTGTTTATGGATGGTTCGATGGAGCAGCGACATCCACAGGTCTAAACAACGGAGTGGGAGGGGTTATCAAATTAAGTGAGCATTGCAAATACAAATGGCTTCTAAATTGCGGTTCGGGCACCAACACCATAGCTGGATTGCTTGGTGCCTGGGCTTTGCTTACTCTGGCAACTCGATTATCCATTCAAACAATCCATATCTTGGGTGTTTCCTAGATCATTATACACTGGTTGAGCAGGAAAGGTAGCCTTCAGGGTATCTCGCTCGATTGTTGGAAGGACAAAATTACAGATATATTCTCCTCTTTCCAAAAGCTTTCCTTCAATCATGTTTATAGAGAGGAAAATAAAGAGGTGGACAACCATTCAAAACAGTCACTTTCCAAAGATCCTGGGAAACTCATCTACTTTCAATGCATCGAAGAAAATGAAGGGCCCCATTGTTTCCTCGACCTCTACTAGTATTTGATCTGTTGTTTTTTTATGGTCGGCTGACATTTTAGATATCGCTGAGCGTGGTGATGGAGCTGTGTTTTTTATTTCCTGATGGGAAGGTGAGCTCATTTAGTTGAGCATTGGCTGGAAGAGTTCAGTGCTGTTATTTTTCATTGGAGTTTGAGTTTCTAGTATATGGGAGACGGGGTCTCTGTGTATCAATTTTCTAGAAAGAGATTATGGTCATTTCCAGCATATCATGGCTTTTCTGTAGTGATCAGTTTTAAATTCTCCAATCAATATAAAGTGAATTTTTTTTGATGAAAAAAACCATCCTCTTCATCTTCACTTCTCGTTGGCCCCATCATACATTAGTTAATTATGCTTCCATGGACTCTAGCATCATCCCTTCTCTACAATCAACATGTTAATCCAGAAATGTATCAACTTGAACAATTGTCCTCTCATGCCTCCTTGAAAATGCTTCTCACATGTGCTAAAGGAAGTGTTGTATTCAATGAAATATAAGTACCTTTCCACCACTTTGGATCCACGCTTAAAGTGTGAGTCTCCTTTTATGCAAATTCCACACCAAAATCGTGCATCTAGCCACTCTTCTCTATCTTGAGATTCGAACTTAGCCGCCTCATGGGATTTACCCACATGTTCTCTCCATACGGATTCAACCCTACAATTACTCCGTAAATTCGAAGGTCGGTTCGTTAATTGATAAGAAAGAAGCACAATGCCACGTGGGTCATCATGCCAAATGCCACGTGGGTCTCCATGATTTCCATTATTCGCATAAATTTAAAAATGAATAACGTCACTCCAAAAATCACGCAAGCCACATTCAATTATTTATATACTTTACTTCGATTAAAGAGCTAAAAATATTCCAAAGTATTGTTATTTCATTTATAAAATATTCGATTGAGCAAAATCGACGGAATTTTTTCTCCCATCATAGATCTAAATATATTCCAAAGTATTATTTTATTTATAAAATATTAGACTGAGCGAAATCAACGCAATTTGCCTTATACCTTGCATTATTGGCCTACGTTGTGCATAAACCTTTCTCCTAGAAAGTTCATAGAAAGTAAAGTCTATTTTAAGCAGATTACTTAAGATATAAGGTATCTTCTAATTTTGTAAAGTATTAGGGTAGATTTCATTAATTAAAAAATGGAAATAAAAACCTCGCATAAAGGTATCTTCTAATTTTGTAAATACTAGGGTAGAATTCATTAATTTAAAAATGGAAATAAAAATTTCCCATAATCATATAATTTAATCATTTTTTATTATATAATATGTATATCTTTGTAGACTTTATCAGTCAAATTGTTGGGCGGAGGGGGGTCCCTTGTCTCACTAACAAGGAGTCTCATACACTAATTTGGTGTGTTGGCTTGGCCGTGACCTTAAAAATAGATTATTATTATTATTATTATGTTAACATTATAGATTTAGTACATTTGTATACGCTGTACCACATAAAGTGTGGACTTTATTATGAACATGTCTATACATTTGATAGAGTGTTGACTTTGTTGTTAATATTTTAAGTAAAAAAAATTATTATTAATTTTTTTTTAAAGATAGAAATATATTTAGGTCTTGAAAATGATTTCAATATATATATATATATATGTGTGTGTGTGTGTGTGTGTGTGTGTGTGTGTGTGTGTGTTAAGTGTATTTAACTAAATAATGGATATAGTTTTTCTAAGATATGTGGAAGTGTCAATGTGAAGAATTGTTAATATTTTTTTTTGCTATTTTTAATTTTTTTTTTACATATTGATTTCAATTAAGATAATTATGTTAAATGTAAGAGATAATTTTTTACGGATGAGGACAACTATCCATTTTATTTAATCTTTCATCGATAAGGATAATTATCCATTTTATTTAATCTTTCATGGATACTCCTACATTAGTACTCGTTGGAGTGAAAGGGCATTGTGGCTTAGACACTTCCATACATGAGTTCAATCACCCATTTTCTAGTTACAACGATGTGATTAATACTTGTTGGAGTGAAAGGGCAATGTGCACTTCCATACATGAGTTCAATGTTGGTTGTGGAGCCTAATTATGTTCCTGATTCAGAGGTTCTTTCTTTCAGCCGTGTTTATACCCCATGAAGACTTTACACCCCAGAAGTATGTACACTCTTCCACTCGGGGGAGTGCAGAGGGAGGGTACCCTCTCTGTGGGGTTCGGGGGCGAAGTCCCCGAAGGAAAAATTACCTTGTAAATGTATATTGTAATTTCATTGTAAATCTGGACCATTCATTATAAGGTCGCATATTTAACGGTAGAGATTATGTTAGGGTTTTTGCCCTAGAAGGCAACCCTCTTTTATGAGGGAAATGTATTGCGGCTATTGTATATGGCGAGTATTGTATTATGAGAGAGGAGACTGTGAGAGAAAGAAGAGAAAGTTACAATGAGTTTTGTTGTAGGTTTTATCCCTTCATTTGCTGGATAATAATAAAGGAAGGACCTAGCAATTTCTTTGGTGGACGTAGCCCACACTAGGTGAACCACGTAAATCTGTGTCTCTCTTGTATTGTGTATCTTCTGTGTTTTGTTTCCGCATTTGTTTTATTTTATTGCTCTGCAATCCTGTTTTTCTAACAACCAGTATCAGAGCGAAAGGTAACTCGCAGGAAAAGAGGGTTCCTGGTTCGAGTGGGAGCAATGTCGGAAGATGGAAAGTTTAGGGTCGAGAAATTTAACGGCCAAAACTACCAGTTATGGAAGATGCAGATGGGAGATTATTTATATCAGAAGGATCTATTCCTACCATTGGGCGGAGTAGCAAAGAAGTCGACGGCCATGAAGGACGAAGAATGGGAGATTCTTGACAGAAAGGCTCTAGGAATGATACGGTTGAGCTTGGCAGCGTCGATGGCTTTCAATATTTCGAAAGAAAAGACAACGAAGGATCTGATGGACGCGTTGGCTAAACTGTATGAAAACCCTCGGCGTCTAATAAGGTATTTCTAATGAAGAGATTATTTAATATGAAGATGTCAGAAGGTGGGTCTGTTGCAGATCATTTAAATGAATTTAATACAGTTACTAATCAACTAAGTTCTGTAAAAGTGGACTTTGATGATGAGGTTAGGGCTCTTCTAATCTTGTGCTCATTGCCAGAAAGCTGGA
>JASDQU010010927.1:38182-52628 GCA_032191745.1 Picea mariana | reverse complement strand
ATGCAACAACCATATCATGGTAACCGTTCTCAAACTCAACAAAGAATGGACATATACTATTACATAGTTGTTGGCTTTCACAAAGCATTAATGGGAAAATGAATTTCAGAGTGACGTTAATAGAAATACAATGAAGAATTCTTCATTTTGACCATGAATTTAACCACAGGTAGTACATTAAATGTGATTAGGAGCAGCTATATCTCTCACATGGAATTAGAACCCAACCATTGAGAAAATTTCATCACACAAAGACACAAAATTTCACCTGGGGAAACCAGAAGGAAAAACCCCTAGCTTCGAATGGTTGTTCAATTCTCTTATTCCATCAATCTCTGATTACAATGTAGCTGATGGATTTTTGTGAATCCTCACCTCCTTGGCCAAAATACGCTTTGAGAGTGAAAAAACAAGAAGAAATAGATAAATTTGGGGTAATGGGAAGACGAACATGCCTGACCTTTCATTTCTCATTCCTCAATCTTTTCTCTCCTATTATTGTTTTTCTTTTCCATTTATTTCTCTCTTTTTTTCTCTTTTGTCTCATTTACTTTTACATTTGCATTGTTTTTAATAGTTTACCTAAATTTCATTAATCACCTAATTACACTTGCAGGAACTATATCTTACAACCATTCACTTTTTCATCTCCATTTCATATCACACCTTCCCATTGAGAAGCTTTTTCGTCTCCAAAATCTTAGAGGAAACCAATATGGATTAATGTGACTTATGTCTACTTCTTTGGAACATGGCTCTAACTCATGCTCTAGGTCATGTCCTTGGCTATTGGCTCAAGTTATGGCTATGGCTATGGCTTTAGTTTCCAACTCACTTGTTTTGATAATGTAGAAGTATGTTCATTGATTCTAAGCTCTGAGCAATCTCTAGATATGAACTCTACAATCAACATCATTCCCATATATATTAGAGTTAGAGACAATCCATCTTTATAGTCAATGAATCCAAGTTGAATGTAGGTATTATCGTTCGGTGTGATCCTAGCAATCTATCCCATTACTTAACAATTCCCCAAGAGCAAGTGTGGACTTCCTTCTCCTAGTAGGACCAATTGCTTCATGGTATGGGAACAATTCTTTATTTCCATGTCAATTGAATGGCAAGCTTACATGCCCCTATATGTTGGTTGTAGGATACTTTATCATTGGTAATTTGGTTCATCCGCTAGTGAGTCAGTCTTCAACCATCTTGTAATGAAAGAAACAATAGCTCATGCTTGAGATCCTTCTCTACTCTCTCCTACTTCCACCAAACAATTGATTTATTTGTTGGTGAGGCTAAGATCTTGTGTTGTTATACATTTGTGGACACTTTTTTTCTCCTTGGGATGGATATGCAAGGAACTATTCATTATCTTTACTCTTCACTCTCCACACCCTTCTCTTGGCTATGCAGTTTTTGGGGTGAAGCATTGGATGAAGTCAATGACACTTTACTTCCTAATGGCCACTCAACTTGAAGTGGTGGAAAATATTCTTGGCACTATTGTATGGACTACTTGACACACTCCTCCTCCCCATGTGCCTCTGATTTTTCTACTGGTGGGGAATCCTTCTTATCACTCCTCCTATAAAAACAATCTAGCTTATGGCCTGTGTATTTTTTCTCCTAGCAAGATGCCTCCAAATGACCTTTCTTCCCATAGAATGAGAATGCTTCTAAGTTCCCACTGCTAACATCACTACGGAATTTCTTCTTGTAGTAGTGACAAATAAGGGATTTCATGTTTGATGTAGACTTCTTTCTCTTTGTCTTTTTGTTCCAACTAATATCCTTGTCACTTCTTCTAAGTCCAGGTGTAGTATGAGTCTTTGAACTCTTCGCATCACTACCCTTCTACAATCTTTCATAAGAAGGATGGAGTGGGAGTGTGCTTCCCTCTTCCTTTGTTGTTGCTCTTTCTTCTGGTGAGTAGGCCAACTTTGCCATGTCTTTTTCCTTCACAAAAGTGGTCTTCATGGTCATGGGATCTTCCCCTCCGCCATCAAAACCTAGGCCTTCATGCTTGACCCTTGGTGGTGCAACTACAATGGAGCTTAGGATCCCTTGTCTTCTCTTTGCTAGACATTGTCCATCATATCCCATCTACCATAACAATTTTGAACGAATGTCCCTTGTATGCTTTTCAAATTCACCAAAATGATCTTGAGAAAATTGTAAGCAAGGTGAGCTTACTAGAGTTGTATCGATCATGGTGTTTCCAACAATGGAAATGGAAGGTGGATTTTCTTCCTTGTGTTCTTAGACAGCTACTTATATCTTTTCCAACTCTCAATGTATATGAGTGATCATTTGAGTGAGATTTTCCTCCTAATATCTATCCATCTAAATGACCTTCTCTCCCAATTTCACAAGTTGCACTCTACTCTTGTCCCAATATTCCATAACAGTTGTAAGGGAGTCTCGGTGTTCATCAAATTGCTTCTTTATTAATGGGATCAGTTTGGCATAGGTCTCAAGTTTCTTCTCCATCTCTGCCATCCTCTGGTCATATATCTAGACATACTATTTGAAGCATTTGTTATCTTCTTGAAGTTGAACATTGATGGCCATTAAGTCTTTCGGCCTTTCTTTGTTTACCTTACTCATGTTGAGTTTGTGCTCTCTTCAAAGTTATCGTAGCTACATCAAAATAAAATTTAAATGCTCTACTACCCTATGATCAGTAAACAAGGGACTTATAGCCCACTCACTTCACCAACACATATCCTCTGTGGAAAATGAAAACATATCTCTATTCTCTATATAGAATGAACTTCAAGGCTCATGTTCTATGTGTAACCTATGCTCAGGATTGATTATATGTCTCCTTCCTCCATGTAAACTGGACATAAGAAACCATATAACAACGCAATGGAAAATGAATCTTTGTTCTCAATGTGCCAATCAACATTGGGTCTCTAACTCTGTATGATATCAACTTCTTTGTTTTTAGAATTGATCTCCAGGGCTTCTATGCACAATGCAATTCTGAGTGCAACTTCTCTACTACTTTTTCTATAGTGACATGTAAGGATGTGTTTGCTTGCTGACTTTGTAAGGTCAAGGCAAGTGTCAACAATGGGAACAAATTACACCCTATCAATGCAACAAAAAAACCGCCTTTGCTTTGTAATATACTAATCAATAAACACCTTGTTGCTCAATTAAAATATAATTGATTAACATACCATATGACTCCTTTAGATGGATTGAAAATTATATGGGCTACACTTTTCCTAATACTCAAGATCCTTTGTAATCAGCAAATGAATGGATTGTGTTCAATGTTCCAATAAATGATAGTCGACACACCAACATTCTTCCTTCAAGACAATTTACAACTCTATGTTTTTTCTTGATTGGAAACAAGGCAATGGGAATTTAAATCTTAGCTTGGTTTGGATTGGTTTCTCGACTACAAGGATGTGTACACCAAAAAATTTAAATTAACACTTTTATTATCATACTCTAACAACAAATGGAGTACTTCCCTTCAGTTTTGTAAAGGGAAGGAAGCTCTATTATTGCCAATAATTAGAACACTTCATTGTCATTTGTTTCTACCAACATTCAATGCAAAACAAATCACTTGAGCAATGAATAATAACATCAATGCCTCCTTCACCCGCAGGGGTGTAGATCGATTGGCAAGTGTCGTGTAAATGGAATGAAATGTAAAAAGGAGGTCTCAAGTTTGATTCTCACCTCGATTTATCCAGAGATGTGCTTGCGGGCAGTGCGATTCTCCCTAGGGGTTATAAGGCATCCATCAGGATTCAACCCCGTGTCACGCGAGTATGATACTATTGTCGTTACAGATTCCCCTAGTTACAAAAAAAAAAACATCAATACCTCCTTCAAAGCCAATGTTACCCAACTAGCATTGTTTTTAATAGTTTATGTAACCCTCATTAATCACCTAATTACACTTGTAGGTGATGAGTCTTACAACCATTCACTTGTTTGGATAATTTTGGATCAACATGTTTTTGAAAACTATTTGTGTATGTTCCCTTGTCCATCTGGCCTCATGGTACAACCAAAATAATGACATGATGTTGTATTATTGTGCATAAAATTCACTCACAAGAAAAGGCTTGTGCATTCATCTTTCCTATGCCTACAATGATTTCTAAAGAGGTAGAAGGGGGTGCTTTGACCTCAAAACTAGAAGGTGGCATAGGAAATCATGGTTAGGTATAGATTTAGAAGGCTATGAGCCAATGCCACTCTTTTGTTTTTAGGCCATGCATTTCAACAGTGACACAGGTTATCATTGATATTTCCCTTAGTAAATTGCATGCCCGATATAGTGAGATTTTTTCTAAGATTGGGGTCATGCTGCAAGTTTAGTTTCTTACTCTGGAGGTTGTTTCTACAAGAGAATATGATCACCAAAGAAATCCACCACCATAGAAGAGAATTATTTTCAAAAATGTGTCATTCCATGAACATTCGCACAAGTCGGAGTGGGAGTGTCTATGAATCCATATTATTAGGTAGGAAAGTCATGGTAGTCAAGAGAATCAAGCCCTCACATATGTGTTATGCCTTCAATGTCTTGACAAAAATCTAAGCTTTATCCTATGCACAACACTTGAATATCATCCTATTGCTCGACCATTGTGAGGCCCCTACATAAAGGACATTTATGATATTTAAGGAATATTGTTCAAGTTCTCGAGTATTGCAAGGCCCTTGTGGAGAGGATATTCATGATATTTAACATGATGATCAAGCAATATGACTTAAAAATTACTCCAAAAAATGTCTAGCGAGATATCATATGTCATTTTATTATGCAATTTGATGGGCTCAATGCGATTATAACTAGTAATGCAATGACTCAATAATGAATAATTCCAACAAAAATTAGAAATTCACATCCATGGTTATCAAGATTGGACAAAAACACATCTACTATATCAACACTACCTAATTGAGTTCTTAACAATAAGAATTCATAAGTTCTCCAACTTAAGTGCATCGATCAATTACAAAAAGTTGATTTTTTTTAATAATTGTTGTGTGCAAATACGCACCCATACACACAGACCAAGTTAAATATTACAACTAATTTATTTAATTTCCTTCATGACACCTATAGGACCCCTATACTAAGAACAAGTGAAATTAACAACAAAGTTGCTTATACCTACCCCTTAAAAATGTTTTAATATAATAGTTGTATGTAATCCAAAGAAAAAAGCTAAAGTAATTATGGAACACTTGAAACTTGTAAAAATGTATTACTTATATGCAATTTATAAGCAAAAGAGAAGTGATAGTGGCTACACCATGTTTTTAAAAGTTGAGGTGGAATTGGATAGTTCTAGGTGTTAGTAACTATTGACAATATCACAAGTGTAAATTCAAATCTCAAAACATTTTTAAAATAAATTGATGGGTAAAAGATGTGGCATATTAGTGTTATCCATAACACTCCAATGTATGACCAATCTAGAAAACTTGTGCTCTTCCAAACTTTTTAGTAAGAAACTATTAAAGGGATATAATATCACCTAAATAATTTTAACCTAAACAACAACAATAATAATATTATATATTTATGATTAGAGAAATAATGTTGTTATAAAGAAAAATTATTTAGCCAACGATTTGAAAGCTTGAAGAATGCATATGATCTTATTATTAGCACAATAATAGATGTATCCAATTTTGTTTTTATCAAAGTGCTTTCTTTACTTCTATGTAAAAACTATAGCCAACATTGGACAACTGACATCCATGGTCAAAAAGAGTAGTGGGAGGCAAACCCAAAGGTCCCATTTGGATTGAATAAAACTAAACACATTATACACACTTATTTTAAAAGTCTCTACCATAGATATGATGCATTGGTTGCTTTTGACAATGGCATGCCAAGCAATAGAGAGTAACAATAAAAAGGGAAGCTTAATAGTAATGAGTGTGAGTTCTTACTCTTCAAAACATATTGTTAAGACCCTTGAGTGGTGTTTCTCTTACAACAAATGAGTCTGTTTAATTGGATTCAAATGTCTATGGGGAAATACACTTGGAAGAACTATATTCTCATACTAATTCTTATCAAAGAAGCTATAAAACTAACTTCCACCTGAGCGAAATGAGATAAATAAATGTGACGAAATTGAGTAATTAAATATAATAGAATATTTGAAAGTCGAACATTTTGCAAATATGGAACAAGAAGTGTAGAAATCAATTGAACCCAAACTTATGCAACTATCTTCTATCTGCCATGCAAGAATGGTGGATAAAAGTTGGAAATATTTTAAAACAAAAACCCCATATAATTTAAAACACAACTAAAATGCCACTAATATACTCCATTATTCATAACAACTTGATGTCCTCAACTCCACTTTACATGTAGAATCCTAGTACTATGTCTAAGCAACCAAAATCGCACTAATTCCATCAAATTTATAGACTTGTTCACCTAAAAACCAAAATCCTCATAACATATAAGTAGATGCTTGATAAATGGATTTCAACATGATAAAAAGGAGATGAGTAGATGTGAATAGTCTATTAACCTATTGTCATTATTCACTAATTACTAACTTAATACTAAAGTTTATTATTCATCGCATCATAACCTTGACATTCAATCTTTAATTTAGTAATTGAATACATATTAACTTCTATTTTTATTTTTATTTATTATTGTTTACTTTCATAAATACCACTAAAGATCAAGGGGGAATTCAATCCCATCACCTTTCTTAAGTGAACCAAAAATTACATATCAATTTTAAAAAAATTAATAATTAAATTTGGCAAATTTTAGTAAACTAATAAAAAGTCAAATGAAATTGAAAAAAACGTATAATCTTTGCTATGTAAAGACTAATAAGAGATAACTAAAGATATGTACAACCGTGTTCTATGAGAAGTTAATTGAGGTATGCCATATGTAATTAATATCTTTAATAATTACTATCCCTAAGATAGGCACGAGATATACGAAATACATCTCATTGACTAGATATTATGTTGCATTAAATAAAAACATGTAAATCACTTGCATGTTTTAAGGGGATTTATAAAAAACAATTAAATTAAATTAAAAATATTTATTCTGCTTCAAGTGTAGATTATTATTACAGATTATTCCTTTCTCGATCGAGAGTGGATTCTCAAAGAAGCTTGTTCCTACCAGCCTCTTACTACCCTCCTCCCTCTTGCTTGCCACTTTCTTATCTCTAATTTCGACTGGAGGACTTTGAAGCCAGGCCCACGTTATCTGCTCTACTCTCTCGCAGTCGTTCCCTCACATCTCATTCATTCCACAACTATCAACATTCATACTCTGCCTCACCTACCATTTAGCTACACAGATTTCTGCATTTATTTTCTCTCTACGGATAAAAAGCGAAGTCAGTGACTTAATGGGCGTAGACGACGAAATCCTCTTGAACAACGAGGGGCTTTTCACTCTAACCAACGAACTTGCTAAAATGGAACACTCTGTCTCCTGTCGGTCTGGGCCCTCCACCCAAGATCTCTCGAACTCTGCACTGACCCCACCACCCTATCAAACTCTACCCTTGACTCCCTCCTTAAACTGTCTTACCAATCCTCCCCCCTTGACTCCACTGTCCCACCTAACTCCCCTTAATGTTCAGACCTATTCAAAATATCCTCCACCCATCACCTCACCTCTACATTTTTCCATCCTCCCCACCAGTAAGGAAACAACAAATACAACACAGTGGAGACCAGCGCACAAGGCTTCTCTTAATCGATCGATTGTTTCCTCTTCCTTTGGAGGCTTTAAAACATAGACTAGACCCTGGAGGACCAAAAAAACAAAAAAGAAAATGGTTCTAGGGGATGATATCGGACCGAAGGATTCAGTTACCCTCAGTCTTTGTGCTTTAGTAGGCAAGATCACCTACAAACATCTCTGTCATACCGATGTTGCTGACTAGCTACATTCAAATTGACAGCCATAACTGGGCTACACTCCCATGATCACTTTCCTCATCCATGGATGGCTCTTTTTTAGTTTTAACATGATTGAGGACACTAACATGATACTGGAGCGTATTTGGATCTTGGACGGTGGAATCCCGATGCTCAAGAGGTGGAAGCCCAGCTTGAATCCCTAATAGGACTACTTACAACGAAGACATTTCTGGGTGCTTCTCTCAGGACTTCCACTTCATTTTCGGAACCCGCAAGCGCTAGACGCCATTGGAAACACTCTTGAACAATTCATCTGTGTAGATAATCTGTCTCTCACTGGACCGAACAGGAAGCTGGAAAAAGTCATGATAGAGATTGACATCCATGAAGGTTTACTAGAGACTATTGATATTGAATGGAGAGGCCAACTAACCCTGGACTACTTCGACATCCCCTTCAGGTGCACTCTTTGTAGAAAAATGGGCCATCTCAGAGTTGTCTGCTCGAGTTAAAAAAAAGAAGCTCAGACAGAGGACTCAATGCTTGAACTATCCACACAAATGGATTCTCCAGAAGCAAATACACATCCAGCTTATCCAAATCTTTCAGACTTTGATGACTCTGCGGACTCTAACACCCTCACTAGTAAGATCAAAGATATATGCCCCTCTTTCTTCAATACTCTTTCATCCTGGGAAAAAGAAACACTGAACACTTCTTTCTCCAAGCTCCCTGGAAACTCCTCATTCAATTCTGCTCCACTCCAACAAACTCCCTACTCGGCTAAGCCTACTGGAAACTCTCCTTCTAGTTATGTTCCTTACCAGCCAAAAAACCATTCAGCTCCCACCTTGGATACACTTTCTACTATCATCTGTAAACAACCCTCTTCACCTCCTCCCAAAACCTTCAACATAGACTCTTTCTAGCCACACCCCTCACTTCCATCAGACACACATCTAGAGCCTCCCTTACCAGTTCTTTCTAGACATTCTCATACTGTATCCTCCTTTTCGACTACTCTACCCTCTTCGCCTCTACCTACTGACTTATCTCGGGCAGCTACCACAAGCTCCGCACCCCTGCTTTCGATCCCTACCCCTCGTATTGAATCTGAGAGCTTATAACTTGAACCTATTGATCAGATTATGACTTTGGACTTACCAGCCACCAGCGAAATCGAGCCTAGAGATAACACTCTTTGCGAGATGATGGATTCCTTACTCCCGTCATACAAAGATATTATTACTCCTTCTCCCCTACCTATCTACCTGGGAAATTCAATCATTAAGATTCTGTCTGTTGAGGAAACTCTGGAATGCTCTGCCTCATCAGCCTCTCTACATGGAAAAGATCACACTTGGTCCAGACATATTGACTACGAACACTCTCCGATTAAAAGCAGAAGTGCTCGACGCAAAGAGGGGCACAGAGTACCTATCTTTACTGACTCATCAATACTTTCCACTGATTTTGGGGCGCTTAGAGGCATAAAATCCCTAACGTGCAACAAGTAATGATCATTCTCTCCCTAAATCTCAGAGGGATTAGAGGACCCTTAAAATCCTCATTGTTCAAAAGACTACTTTATCGGTCTTCCCCTGACATTATTCTTCTACAAGAAACCTTGGTCATTGGACAAAAATCCATATTATTCTTCAATAATTTTTGTATGGACTGGCACATCTATTCTGTAAATTCACTGGGCACCTCCATAGGCATAGTCGCAGCCTGGGACCCTACCAAATTCAATTTATCTCCTTCTCTGTGTTGTGGAGGCATTCTCCTTTCCAGCACTGGTCGTTGGAACAATCAACAATTCAATATTCTCAACACCTATGCTCCTTGCCTTCACAGGATTGTTTTTTGGAATAAAGTTGAGGCCAGAGGAATGCTTGACCTTCCTAACCTGATCCTGGCTGGTGATTTAAACCTCACCACCAGCTCTAGTGAAATCTGGGGCGATTCCGCAGCAAAGGACCCTTTAGCGAACTATTTCAATACGCTCTTTCTTTTGCACGCTCTGATTGACCTTCAATCGAAAGTCTTAGCTCCTACTTGGAGTAATGGCAGAGATGGCTCGACGTACATTTCCAAGCAACTTGACCGCTTCTATTTAGCAGAAAGTCTGATCACAGTGGATGACAGGATCAGATCCTGGGTTCACACTCCATTCTTGTCAGACCACGCCCCTATACTCTTGCAATTCGGAAATTCTGATGTTCACCCCACATTACCATTTTAATTTAACTCCAGTTGGCTAGCTGAAGAAGGCTTCAATAATTTAGTCAAAAGTGTTTGGAGTGATCTCGTTTTTTCTGAGCGAGACATGTATCCAACAACGGTTCTTTTGGAAGCTGAAGCAACTCAAAACAAAGATCAAATCGTGGGCTACACAACATAGGCGCCATACATATCTTCGTCTTCAAGAGCTGGAGGAAAACATCAAATATCTACAAGTCATCGATTATTTTCATGGCCGCGACGAATCTAAACAACAGGAATTAAAAATGTTGGAAGAAGAAAGGAATATGATATTGCTGGCAGATGAAGCGCTATGGAGGCAGCGCTGCAGATCAAAGTGGATCCTTTGTGGGGATCTCAATAACAAATTCTTCCACAGGTACACTAGCTCATTGAGGAACCATAAACATATCTTGGATATTGTGGATGAATCTGGAACTGTTCACAGCGGTCAACAAGATTTTAAAAACGCAACATCCAATTACTTTAAAGACTTCTACGAGGACAAGTCTCTCCTCTCATTGCAGCATCAAGTGGACGTGGCACAACTGTATTCCAGTGCAGTTACTGAAGAGGACGCATCCTCCCTGGACAACCCCTGCTCTCTATTGGAGATTCTAGCAGCGCTAA
Source organism: Picea mariana (assembly GCA_032191745.1). NCBI lineage: Eukaryota > Viridiplantae > Streptophyta > Pinopsida > Pinales > Pinaceae > Picea > Picea mariana. Next base: position 41,837 of record JASDQU010010927.1, on the reverse strand, counting down.
AATCATTCTCTTGGGATAAAATCTCAGGACCTAATGGATGGACCGTCGAGTTCTATCTGCATTTTTTTGACCTGGTAGGGAAAGATCTTCAGGACTTGGTGGAAGACTCCAGATTACAAGGTAAGATCACTAGAGCCATTAACTCTACTTTTATTACTCTTATTCTGAAAGAAAATCACCCATCCACCTTCGGCGATTATAGACTGATCACCCTCTGCAATCTTTGCTACAAGCTTATCTCTAAGATCATTGCCAATAGAATTGAACCTATTCTCTCCTGGGCTTTGTCAACGGAGAAGATGGGTTTCTTAAAGGGTCGACAAATCCTTGATGTTGTTGGTACTGCAAAAAAATGCTTACACAACATCAAGCAAAAAAACTCTCCAGCCCTCATCCTTAAACTTGATTTAAAAAAAGATTTCAACTGCATAGACTGGAACTTCCTCTGATTAATTTTAATCCAATTTGGGTTTCGCCATAAAACTATAAATTGGATTATGAGTTGCGTTACAAGTGCAACATTTGCGATGCTCATAAATGAAGAACCCTCCAACTTTTTCCATAGTGGCAGAGGACTTCGACAGGGATTCCCCCTCTCTCCGCTCCTCTTCATCTTGGGCATGGAGGGCCTTAGTCTTCTTCTAAAAAAGAGCCAAGTTGAAGGTAAGATCACATGGATAAAAGTTTCTAGGCTTGTAAATCCTTCACCTCCTCTTTGTTGATGATGTCCTCATCATGACCAATGCAAGTATGCTCGAATGGAGGGAAATATCTAAACTTCTATTGGTCTTATGCTCGGCCTCGGGACTTCAAATCAACTGGACTAAGTCGGCCTTTCACTTTGCTAATCTACAAGCACAACCTCTGGAACAACTGAAGGTCCTTTTTCTTCACAACTTCATCCATCTTTCTTCAGGCTTAAAATATCTCGGATACTACATTAAAGCATATCATTACAAGGCTATAGATTGGGACTGGCTAGTCTCAAAGGTGGAAAATAAACTGGGACACTGGTGCAACAGATGGCTCTCTATTGGAGGCTGATATACTCTAATAAAATCAACACTTGAAGGCCAATCAATCTACTGGATGGCACTGGCGGACATTCCCACATCAGTTCTGGATAAGCTTCGAAAACTCACTTTCAACTTCCTCTGGTCAGGAAGCAAGGGCCAGTATAAAATTCATCATTGCAATTGGGAATTTTTGGCTACACCGAAAATCAAAAGTGGATGGGGGTTCATGAATATATACAACTTCAACCAAGCCCTTGCAACTAAATCCCTTTGTCGTGCACTGACTTCCTCCTGCATCTGAAGCGTTTTCATAAAGGATAAGTATTTACCTTTCATCTTTGTTGTATCTTGGCTTAAATCCGGAGCTCCCCACACCAGACAAGCCTCCCAGACTTGGAGGAATCTTACAAAGGAAACACCCTAGATTATCTGATGGCTTGTTTGGAAACCAGGCAATGGTCACTCCATTCAAATCGGCAGGGACATCATCATCGGACTCAGCCAAGCATCCCTTCTCTCTGCAGGTCTTATCACTCATTTAAACAACAATAGCATCAGATACCTCTTCCAAGCTCACCGACCCAGCACAACAGGACACTTGACTGTTAGATGGAAAACTTGTCGTGAGCTTAATATTCCTCTAGAACTGACAGAAGAATGGCAACGTTTCGGTTCGGCTCTAAATGAAGCGGGCATCTCCCTTCATGATGTGGACAATCATCTTGTGTGGGCAGAAGGGGATAACACTGGAAATCTGTAATATCCCTCGGTTGAACCCAATTGTAAATGTAATATAAATATACTTAAGTTGGTGAGTTGTTTTGACCTCATTTGGTAATACACATCATGTGGCATAGTGCGCGCATGAACTGCACAGTAAAATGATGTAATATTCACATTCCAGGATACCGTGCGCAGTAACTAAGGTGCGCGCAGTATGGAGGACAATGAGCCTCATGTTTATGATATGTGTTATAGGCTAGTGAGCCGGTAAGTTGGGATGCTTATGTTTTGGTATTAGGCCAGAACGCCTAGATGTTAAAGGGCAATGTGCCTACTTTGTACATGACTCGTGATTAATATAAAATACATCGTTGTGTGTAGACCGACCACGATAAAAGAGATGGGGGGATAAACTTCACTAGTTAGGGAAAGGGAGGGCCAAATTCAAGGGAATATTATATTAATATTTCCTAAAGCATAATGTATGGATAATTATTTTATCCCAAGTTCTAAAGTTGGGGACAAGTGGACCAAAGTAACTTATGATATGACAAGTGTCAAGTTGGGGACATGCATTCATATCATGGGAGAACTTAGCTCATTTGGTGACTTTTCAAGGGATACCTTACCAGCAGCCTGACCATCGTTTGCACAATGACTTCCATGAAGAGTTCACAATGATTCTTTCCACACTCAGTTATCCAGTCAATGATTCCATGACCATTTTCACTCATGCATTTCGTTATCCTTGAGACAGCCATTTCACCATTACAGAAGCTTGTTTCCATAGCCCTTTTTCGGTTGGTGTACCAGGTCATCTTGGAGCGAGATTGAAGAAGTGGGTTGTCAGGCTCGTGAGCAATTCTTTGAGTGAGAGAATTGTTGTGGATTGATTCCTGAAGGTGATAAACTACAGCTACAACGCTCTGAGACTTCTGGTCCGGCCTATTGCTGAAGCCCTAGAAGGGAAGTGGGGCAGCCGAGGGACTGCTGAGCAGAGAAGGGGCACACTTCCTTGGGTGGGACATGCATGTGGGGAACGAGAGGTTGTAGGTTGTTAGTTGAGTGAGAATCTGAGACGAAGTCTTTCCTGTTGCCCATGAGCCTTATCCTGGATAGGAACCCTTTTTCTAGGTGGAGTTTAGTCTCAGCTCGGGGGTGACTCACTGTTGAGAGTGATGAACAGTGTAGTCTATGGCTGGGAGGTTCGTGGACGGCCTGTACGCAGTTGGTGACAATCTTTCTAAGATAAGTACCAATTGTATGATAAAATGATATGTTGCTTTGTTTTTACATGCCTATGTTACGGTTTATCATATATGTGATTATAATTGCCTGTATGTTTATGGGTAATTCCCTATAGATGTTGCATATCTGTAGTTACTGTTATTTCAGTATAAAAGTTGTATATTACAGAAAGTAATTGTTTGTTATGTTTATATGTAAAGCTTCCGCGAGAGTGTTGTATGTATATGTTTTAGATGCATGCAGTTTAAAGAGTAAATTTATGTGGCATAGCTTAGTTGACTACTGGGTATGTTACTGTATGTTCCGCAGTAAGGGGAACGAAAAAGTTCCCTAGAGTAGCATGGTCCGACCTTTAAAGGTTGGGAATGTTACCGACTGGTGTCAGAGCACGAGAGGTTTCTCTGGAGTGGCATACCCCGGCCTGTGGGTGGTCGGGGGAACGTTACAAAATCTTTCTGTTAAAAACCTCTACAGAGCTATTACTAACACAACTGGACACAATTGTTTGAAGATTGGTTGTTGTCATTGATGTCAACCCTAGTCATGGGTTTTGGACCGCAAGATTGATAAAGGTATTTGGACATGAAGGACAATGCACATGCATATACAACACCCATGAATGGATAGTATACATCATGTTGTTTCCAGTGGTATGTGGCACGTCACGT
>JASDQU010010927.1:18255-34902 GCA_032191745.1 Picea mariana | reverse complement strand
GTATCAGAGCAAGAGTTGTTTGAGTGACATTACCTAGTGGGTGGTTGGTTATGTTACAATATGGTATTAGAGCATCAACAGAACAGGTTAAGTAGTAGCATGGCCCATCCTGGGTGGTTAGGGGTGTTACAATATGGTATCAGAGCAAGAGGTGTTTGAGTGACATTACCCAATGGGTGGCTAGGTATGTTACAATATGGTATTAGAGCATTAACAAAATGGGTTAAGTAGTAGCATGGCCCAGCCTGGGTGGTTGGGGGTGTTACAATATGGTATCAGAGCCTAGTTTACAACATTGAGCCTGGATGGACCGAGTTAACATCATGTTGAAGCATTTTTCATAGCAAATTAAATTCAGAAGTGATCGAATTTCAAGTCACATTGCATCTATGATGGAGATTTGAAGCACTAGAGTGAAATTGGGTAAAAGCCCCAATTTTTATTATCAAATTCATGAGGAATTTGGGGAATTGGGTTAAGTGAAGAGATATTCCTTATTTTAATTCTTGGTCAATAAAATTTATACAGGAATTGGTTGAATTTGGGTTATTGGAGTGAAATTGGAAAAATTTCACAGTTGCAGAAAGTCCCTGGTAGAAATTGGGTGAGAATCGAGCAAAAACCACAATTTATGCAATGAAAATTATGGAAAAATCAAGTAAGTATCAAGAGCAGTGTGCGTGCTAAGTAATAATGATGCGCAGAAGAATAAGATGTGCGGGTATGTGCATTAGAAAGTGAGTATTGCACTGTGTGGAGTCAGTAATGTGGAAAAATGATGTTGAGTAGGTGTGTGCATTGAACATTGGTGTTGCACAGAAAATAAGTGTGTACGTGGTATGTACACTAAGTTATGACATTGCACAGGGTATAGTTAGTAGCGTACGCAGAATATTAGCGCATGATAAAGTTCACTGAAGTTTGGCATCACAAGGTGTGCGTTTGAAGTTTAGGCGCACTGTATGAACACATTAGAAACCGACGCTATGTAGTGCAGTACTTGCAACATTATAGTGTCGATACACGACAGAAAGGTTGTGCTATGCAGAGTGTTGGCATGCGGTGTAAAAATAGTTAACCTAAGTGTTATGTTGGTAGTGCGTGCAGAGTATTGGTGCACAACACAAAATCCGTGCTTCATAAATATTGGCACGCGACAAAGAAATATACATAGTAATTAGAAGAGTGTGGTGGATGCACTACGCTTTAGCGTGGTGTATGTAAAATTGGTGCATGTTAATAATTGGAAAGTAGTGCACACGCAATCAATTAGGCAATCAATCTTCCCAAGAAATTAGAAGAAGAATTATGATGTTGTATGAAAACAAAATTGTACATCATTTCATGATTTGAATGTCTAGCCTAACAACTTTTGTTCGTTGCACATTTTGCAGGATTAATAGCAACTAGATCAGAACAAGATCAACAGAAGTTTAGAATCATGGAAGATGTGCAGGGGATTTTTAGTCATGGAGAAGAGGACAGAGGAAAGTATGTCCATATGGGTATTGAAGGTACAAATTCCAATGGACATGAAGAAGGTAAGGAAGAAAGCATGAGCTTGATGGAAACCATAAAGAATTTGCAGAGGGATGTCCAGAGTCATAAAGCTAACAATGAGAGGCTTATGAAATCCAATGAGCTACAAGAAGACATCAACATTAAGTTGATGCAGAGCTTGGACAAAATTGAGAAGAAAATCGATAAGCATAATGAGTCAAGCAGGTCAGGAAGCTATAGGTCCCATGATAAGAGGGGAAGGTCGGTGCATAGTAGAAGTGTTGACAGACAACATCGTCAATATCCAATACATTCCACTAGGAGAGAGAGCAATAGTTCAAGTCATGTCAAGAAACCTAAGAAGACTGGAGTGGATGAACTACGAGGGAAAATGAACAAAATCAAGCCTCCTACTTTTGATGGTGAGCATAAGAAGGATGAGGATGTGGAGTCATGGTTGTTAAATATGAGAAAGTATTTTCAGTTGCATAATTACTCTTTCAACGCAGAAGGAAGAATTGTTATTTACTAGCTCAAGGGAAAAGCATCAATGTGGTGGGACTAATATGTGCAAGTACATTGCATTGATGAGAAGAAAGTGACTTGGAAATAATTCAAGAGGTATTTCCAAAGGAAATACTTGACTAAGAGATACTATGACAAGAAAATGAAAGAGTTATATGAACTCAAGCTCGGGAGTATGACTATTGATGAGTATGAAAGAAGGTTTTTAGAACTACTAAAATATGTTTCCTTCAACAAAGATGAGCAAGTTAAGATTCAGAGATATTTGAGTGGGATGCCACCATTTATCAGTGACATAATACAATATGATAATCCCAAAACATTGGAGGAAACTATAATTAGAAGGGCTAAGTGCCTTTATGATCAGCAAAAAGGGAAAGCATATTACCATAAATATTGAGAAGACAAGAATAAAAGTAAGATGGAACTGAGGAAGAAGGGGACTAAGCCACCATTCTTTAGAAATAACTATTAGGAATAGTCAGCTACTAAAGAATCCAAAATGATAGAGCCATTGGGGCAAAGGTCAATGCAACAACCTATTCAATGTTGGGGTTGTAAGGGAGATCACATGTACAGAGATTGCACACGCAGAAGTGAAAGAGTGAATATTTCTCATAGCGCGCAGCAAGCTAAAATAGTAGAAGACATGGGCAGAAGTGTACCTAGGATTTATGCATCCTTGGACACCAAGCAAGCTAAGTTTCAATAACATATGATTGAAGTTGAAAGTGAGATAAATAATCATCCCATTTCTATTTTAATTGATTCAAGAGTTAGTCATAGTTATCTAGATCCTAAGATGGTGGAAAGGTTTCATTTGCCAAGAAGAAAGCTTGGAAAACCTTGGATGGTACAACTAGCCACAAGAGCTAAAAGAAATATTAATGAGATGGTTAAAACATGTCCATAGAACCTGAATGGACTAAACACTAGCGCAGAGTTAAATACCATACCTTTAGGTTCCTATGACTACCTAATTGGTATGGATTGGTTGGATCAACACCATGTTGTCCTAGATTGTTATAACAAAGCATTTACTTGCTTGGATGAGGGAGGTGACTTAAGGATAGTACAAGGGATTCCTAGAGCAGTGATTATCAGAGAAGTTTCAGCCTTGCAGCTGAAGAAGAGTTACATAAAAGGGTGTCAAATATTTGTCGTGCAAATGGAAGAGACACCTAGGGATAAGGTGTCATACATTGAAGACCGCACAGTCCTGAAAAAGTTTGAAGATGTATTCAAGGAGATACTAGGACTGCCACCTAAAAGAGATATTGATTTCTCTATCAATCTGATGCATGGAGCAGCTCCAGTATCTAAGACTCCTTACAGGATGAGTACACCTGAACTGAAGGAATTACATATCCAACTTGAAGAGCTTCTGAAGAAGGGGTATATATGTCCAAGTGCATCACCTTGGGGTTCCCCTGTATTGTTCATGAAGAAAAAGGATGGAACTTTGAGACTTTGTATTGATTTGAGGCATTTGAACAAGGTTACTGTGAAGAATAAGTATCATTTGCCAAGGATAGATGACATTTTTGATCAACTAAAAGATGCAAAAATATTCTCCAAGATTGATCTCAGGTCAGGTTACCAGAAGGTAATAATTAAATAATAAGACATCAGCAAGACTACTTTCATAACAACGTATGGCCAGTATGAGTTTATAGTGGTTCCATTTGGGTTAACAAATGCACCAGTTGTCTTCATGTGTCTCATGAATGGTGTATTCAAGAATTATTTGGACAAGTTTGTCATTGTATTCTTGGATGACATTCTAATATATTCTAAGTCTGAAGAAGAACATGAGCAACACTTGAGAATGGTGTTACAAGTTTTGAGGGAGCATCAGTGGTATGCCAAATTGAGCAAGTGCTTATTCTACTAGAAACGGATACATTACTTGGGCCATATCATCTCTAAGGAAGGAATAACAATAGATCCAGAAAAGATAAGAGTCATTGAAGGATGGTCAGTGCCAAGAAATGTCTCTGAAGTAAGATCATTCATGGGTCTTGCAAGTTACTACAGATGATTCATTGAGGGATTCTCAAGAATTACACACCCAATTACTTCTTTGTAGAAGAAATGTGTGAAGTTTGAGTGGACATTGGATTGTGAAAGGAGTTTCCAACACTTGAAGCATTTACTAACAATATGGCATCAGAGAAAGAGTTGCTTGAGTGACATTACCCAGTGGGTGGTTGGGTATGTTACAATATGGTATACGAGCATTAACAGAATGGGTTAAGTAGTAGCATGGGCTAGCCTAGGTGGTTGGGGGTGTTACAATATGGTATCAAAGCCCAGTTTACAACGGTGAACCTGGATGGGCTGAGTTAACATCATGTTGAATCATTTTTCACAGCAAATTAAATTCAGAAGTGGCCGAATTTCAAGTCACAATGCATCCACGATGAAGATTTGAAGCATTGGAGTGAAATTGGGTAAAAGCCCCAATTTATGTTATCAAATTCAAGAGGAATTTGGGGAATTGGGTTAAGTGAAGAAATATTCCTTATTTTAATTCCTATTCAAGAAAATTTAGACATGAATTAGTTGAATTTGGGTTATTGGAGTGAAATTGGACAAATTTCATAGTTGCAAAAAGTCCCTGGTAGAAATTGGGTGAGAATCGAGCAAAAGCCCCAATTTATGCAATGAAAATTATGGAAAAATCAGTTAAGTATCGAAATTCGTGTGCGTGCTAAGTAATAATGATGCGCAGAAGAATAAGATGCGGGGGTGTGCACATTAGAAAGTGAGTATTTCACTGTGTGGAGTCAGTAATGTGGAAAAATGATGTTATGTAGGTGTACGCATTGAACATTAGTGTTGCACAGAAAATAAGGGTGTACGCGGTATGTACACAAAGTTATGACGCTACGCAGGGTATAGTTAGTAGCATACGCAGAATATTAGTGAGAAATAAAGTGCGTTGAAGTTTGGCATCACAGGGTGTGCGTTTGAAGTTTGGGCGTGTAGTATGAACACATTAGAACCTGACATTGTGTAGTGCAGTACGCGCAACGTTATATTGTTGGTACACGACACAAAGGTTGTGCTCCGTAGAGTGTTGGAACATGGTGTAAAAACGCCTAACCTAAGTGTTGTGTTGGTAGTGCGCACCAAGTATTGGTGCGCAACACAAAAGTCATGCTCCGTAAATATTGGCACGCGACATAAAAGTATACATACTCATTAGAAGAACGTGGTGCATGCACTACATTTTAGAGTGGTGTGTGTAAAATTGGTGCATGTTAATAATTAGAAAGTAGTGCGTGCGTAGTCGATTGGGCAGTCAATCTTCCCAAGAAATTAGAAGAATAATTTTGATGTTGTATGAAAACAAAATTGTACATCATTTCATGATTTGATTGTCTAGCCTAACAACTTTTGTTGGCTTCACATTTTGCAGAATTAACAGCAACTAGATTAGAACAAGATCAACACAAGTTTAGAATCATGGAAGATGGGCAGGGGATTTTCAGTCATGGAGAAGAGAACAAAGGCACCCCAAGGTTCCATCCTTTTTCTTCACAAACAATACAGGGGCACCCTAAGGTGACACACTTGGACATATATACCCCTTCTTCAGAATCTCTTCAAGTTTCATTTGTAATCCCTTCAATTTAGGTGTACTCATCCTCTAAGGAGTCTTAGATACTGGAACTACTCCAAGCATCAGATTGATAGAGAAATCAATATCTCTTTTAGGTGCCAGTCCTGGTATCTCCTTGAATACATCTGCAAACTCTTTCAGGTTCAATATCTAACACCTTATCCCTAGGTGTCTCTTCCATTTGCACGACAAATATTCAACACCCTTTTATGTAACTCTTCTTCAACTGCAAGGTTGAAACTTCTCTAGCAGTCACTATTCTAGAAATCCCTTGTATTGTCCTTAAGTCACCTCCCTCATCCAAGCAAGTAAATGTTTTTTTATAACAATCTAGGACAACATGGTGTTGAACCAAGCAATCCATACCAATTAGGCAGTCATAGGAACCTAAAGGTATGATATTCAATTATGTGTTGGTGTTCAGTCCATTCATGTTCATTTGACATGCTTTAACCATCTCTCTAATCTTCCTTTTAGCTCCTATGGCTAGTTGTACCATCCAAGGTTTTCCAATCTTGCTTCTTGACAATTGAAACCTTTCCACCATCTTAGGATCTAGATAACTATGACTAGTTCATGAATCAATTAAAATAGCAATGGGATGATTATTTATCATACCTTCAACTTCAATCATATGTGATTGAAACTCAGCTTGTTTTTTGTCCAAGGCTGCATAAATCCTAGGTACACTTATGCCCATGTCCTCTATTGTTTCAGCTTGTTGTGCGTTGTTAGCATTCTTCACTCTTTCACTTCTCCGCATGCAATCTCTGTACATGTGATCTCTCTTACAACCCCAACATTGAATAGGTTGTTTCATTTACCTTAGCCTCAATGGCTCTGTCATTTTAGATTCTTTATTAGCTGGTTGTTCCTGATAGTTATTTCTGAAGAAAGGTGTGTTAGTCCCCTTCTTCCTCAATTCCATCTTACTTTTCTTCTTTTCTTCCCAAGATTTCTGGTAAGATGTTTTCCCTTTTTGTTGATCATAAAGGCACTATACCTTGCCTACTCAATTCAAATCTCATTTTGTAACATGTTTATTTGTTTATTTTTAGTGAATCAATTATTAATAAATTATAAATGATTTATTCATGATCTTCACCTAACCTTATATTTTAAAAAATCTCAAATATATCTCAAATATCATCTTCTAAAAGGAAAAAAATACATAAACAATTTTCTTCAATCATATATATATATATATATATATATATATTCTACATAATTCTTTATTATAAAAAGTCAATTTATTTTAAATATATTAATCAGGGGCGAAGGTATCTTCTAATTTTATAAAGTACTAGTGCAAAATTAATTGATAAAAAAAATGGAAATAAAAGTCTTTGCATAATCACATCATGTTATCATTATAGATTACACATTGTTGGTGTTATGGATTTAAGAGTGTTGATATATTTTTTATAATTTTTATATGCTAGAGTATTTAATTGAAAAATATTTATTAAAAAAAAATTAAAAAAGTTGTGGGCTAGTTTAAGTAATTGAGTGTTATGAATTACAAGTGAAAGGTCATTAATTCTTTAGATTAACTACATCTATAAATATAAATATTATGGACTTCACTCTCATGGGGTTAGGTCATCAAAAGTACAAATAATTGAATTACTTTAAATACCATCCTCAAAATGAGGAGAAGTGCCTAATAAATTTTTCTTAGATATACATTTCATAATAAAAGATTAAAATATTAAGTGTATGATTTAATCATAGACATTTTTATGAAGACATGTTAAAAAAGAATTACTTAACACTATAAGTACAAATTTTTTGTTTCTAATTTTTACAATAAAATAATATCAATTTTTGAACAACTATTTTAAATATAAGAAGTATTTTTTTATGAATGAGTGGTTGGGAGGATTGGTTGTTAACCTCCCCATCCAAGTTCAATTCCTATAAATAACATGTTTATGGCTCTTAACAGAGAAATATGATTGTACTTAATGCCTCGATAAAATGTTTGGTTGCCCATGTTCCCTCATGATAGTCATATTTTATAAATATTCTCACATCAATCATCATTAGAGTGAAAGATTGAGATGGCTTGACTTTGACTATTATATAAATTAATTCAATCACTCATTTTATAGTTATATTAATGTGGTTGCAAGTTTTTCAATAAAATAATTTGGGTTACATTGATACTATATGATGATAATGTGGTTGCAAGTTTTTTCATAAAATAATTTGGATTGTTACATTGATACTATATGATATGATAATGATAATGATGTTGTATTTTAACATATTTTAGATTATTTTATTTTGTAAAATAAAGAGAGTGAAATTTTTTTTTGATAAAATTAGTTAATTATATTAAATTAGGATTTTAAAAACTAAATTATGATCATAAAATTTACTATAAACACATTATTTATCATTAACTATCACAAAATTTTAATTAATTAAATTTATGATTTTAACTATCACAAAATTTTAATTATTTATTTATCAAAATCATTTTTCCAACCACTTCTTTTCTAAAAATAAATTAAACACAATTTCAACAATGCTGAAAAACATCATAAAACTTTTCCAACATATATTTTAAATACATACAGTTTACACCTTCCACACCACATTCCATTTGTGATGTTATAACTAGAAGGGACAAAAAGGACCAAGGCTTTGATTATTAAGTGACCATTGGCCAATACCAAGGGGCGATCTAGAGGCATCCGTCCATGGGCGTTTACAACACTTGGACAGCCCGGGGTCCCATACATTGATATCCACAGAGTACTCGGCAAACACTGAAATGTCGTTAGTGCATCAGCAAGTAGGAACAGCCATAGTCATTACATGTGACAGACAAAGGACAAGCGGCCGACAGTATGTCCGTACTTACGTACGGATCACGCTGAGAGACCTTACATTTTCACATGCGCTACGCATTGGTATGTACCAAACTCATCATAGAATTTCCGTCACCTCACAGCGCTAAATGCTTTTGTTAGTGTTAAGTGGTTGTTAATATCTAGCTTGTTATGCAGTATTCAGTGTTTAGTATTAAGTGGCTGTTAATATCCAGCTTGTTATGCAACATTCAATGTTCATGTAGATAGATTATAGGTCGTCGGATCTGAATTGTTTTCGAATTGGACGGCTTTTAATTCTGATGTGCTTTCTATGTGTATTTTCAAGCTTGGGAAATATGGTGTATCTTGTTTGTTAAATAATAAATAATGTGTATCCAACTAATAGGATGCACCACTTATGATCGGCTCACTATATAGTGCTTAATGTTTCTTGTTTTTGGTCAAGGAGTATTTATTGAATGTAGTGTTCACTAGTTTGCTACTTGTTTCGTTGTTTCATTAGTTAATTAAAGGTTTATTGTATTAACTCCTATAGTGGTTGTAGGTATGTTTGGCATTGAATGAATGAGTGTTACAATGGTATTCCAATGTGTTCTAAATTTGCAAACAAGGATTTTATTAGGTTGTGTTTCTTTCTAGTGTGTTATGTGTTGTTTGTTATCTATAGTGGTAATCTTTGTAATGAAGGAAAGAGTTGACTACTATAGCAACAAAGATATCGAGAGTGCTTGCACTATCCATTGGCAAACAATTATGTTGATACATGTATTCTCAATAAGTTTTTATATCATCCTCGAAGTTTTATGGATAAATTAAAGTATGTTTGGATTCCTTCACTTACCGCAACCAAAGATACTTTTACCTTGCAAAATGAAAAAAAAAATGGACATGAGTGTCTTAGGTGTTATTTTCCTCTAAAATTGAGGAAGAGGAAGGTAATTGTCCTTTCTTGATAATTGTGTTGTGTAGAGTAGCGAAAATATTTGTTTATTTATCTCTCTAGAGCTTATATATACTAACCAATAGTGATCAATCTTAGATTTTGAAAAGTTGGGGAAGAAATTTGGTTGTGAGAACCACATAGTTTATTGTCAGAACTAGTAGCTTTCTCTCACATTGGTTGATGCTTTCAATCCTTGTATGATTTTATTAGAATCCATTGTTGATGCAACCCATAAATTACAATGTTGTCCACCAACCCTCTTTGAATGTCTTGATATCCATGGAATACAACTTGCAACCTAGATTCTAGTATGGCTACAATAAATGGAATTCTTTAGCTCAATTTGTGTTATTATAGATTTGGATGAATTGTTTTGTGAGTGCTTGTGTCTTGTCCATCACGTTTAACTGTTTACATAAAGGAACCTGGAAAAAAAGGTGCAAGTGTGTTAAATGAATAAATTCTCTTATGAAGCTAGTTATCAATGACGACATTAAAATGCACAAGATGGTGGAGCTAGCAACTCATGATCTAGTGGGTAGGTTTCATGGTCAAAAGGTGGGAAAGACATCCTTAAGGTAGTGGATTTAGAAAGAATGGGCTCATCTAATCGAGTGTGTGCACAAATTTTATATATTGTCTTGAGGCTAGTTAGGTTTCTTGTTTAATAAGTTCAAGGATTTGAGAAACATTTTGGAACATATTTGGAAATGGGATACAATGCCCCTTATTTTAAAGCCATGGTCCCCATTTTTTACTCGAGGGTGGAATGATCAACTGTTGTCTAGGTTAAATGCCCCAAGCTACCCCCATATTTCTTGTCTCAAGAATATTCTAAGGAGATAGGGAATGCCCTAAGTACTTTTTGGGATTCTAATATGAACTTATTATCCTCTAGTATTATGTTAATTACTAAAATATTAGTTGGGATTGATCTTAGAGAAGGGTTAGTAGGGGAAATGACCTTACAGAAGGGAGCTCGCTCTTTCTCTCTAATGTTGGATTATTTGGGGGTTCTTTTCAAATGTATAATGTGTCATCATTATGGTCATGTGGCCCAAGATTGTGAACTTCCATTTTGTAAAAATATTTGGATCATGAAATAAAATTTGGATGAGGATCAAAGATCAAGTCATCCAAATTTTTTGAGTATGACGGTGGAGAATAATGCTTTTCCTCATCAAGAGGACATTGTCAAGAAGGTGAGTCACAATCTAGTAGGTCACAAGGTGGCTTTGGATACTAGGGTTGACAGTGGAGTACTTGAGATGTCTTCTCCGAAATTGGTTAGTATGAAGAATATGGAAGCTACATCTAACGTCGAAAGCAAGATTAGATTGGACATACATCAATCAGACATTGGGAAGTCTACTAAAGGCCTTGTCCCCTTGCAATTACATGCTCCTTTTATTTCATGTTTATATGGGGATGGTTTTACTTCAGAGGGTTTTGATGTGGGTTTATTTGTTTTGTTGATCTCTTATACTAGGCAGGATAATATAGTGAGTAACGTTTTGGAATATATAAAGGGTAAGAGTGGAGTTCATATTATGGATCCCTCTTACAATTCAAGATCTAGCAAGGGTAGCCTTTTATTTGGTTCTTCTAATGATATAAACAAAGTGTTTCATAACAAAATGTACAATATGAGATACATAAAGGAGGTAACTGGGGTTGTAGGTGAGGATGTTGTAGGTTGTTTTGGAATGTTGGAAAGTGGAGGTGTAAGGAGTATATGGTGAGGTAGGAAATTTATTATCCATATAGCCCAAGAAAAGGTGCATTTGGACGTTTAATGTGGTAAAAAAATACCAATAATTGGGAATCTTAGAGCTCACAATACCCTTGTTTGAGGTATCCAATGATCTACCTTTCTTATAATTGTAGGGGTATGGGTACCACTAGACTCTTAAAAAACATGTCGTAAAGAGGCAGATTGAAGTATATAACCGTAATTTATTGCATCTTCGAGATACTATGTGTGAGGGTTGTAAGCTAGTTCCTTAATTAGAAATTATATGTGAGGGTTGGGAGTTTATCTCTATTTATGCCAGGGTTCAATTGGATGGCACTAGCAAATTCAGGTCATTTTGCGACGGCTATTTCAACGCTCTTATGACATTATGTCGTGGATATTGCGACGAATCTTGAGTCTCCCAAACATTGCTTCACTTGATGTGGCACGTGCGACGAACCTGGATTAATGTCGCAAGAGCGACAACAGTAGGGAAGTTGTCACAATTGCGACAAAAGAAGAAATATTGTCGCCCGAACGACTAAGTATAGCAATCGTCGAAAGAGAGACACAGTAGGGAAATCATCGCAAATGAGACAATGTAGACCTATCATCGCAAGCACGACAATAAAGAGAGATCGTCGCACACTCGACAATATAGGAAAAGTAAGGAAAAAGTTTACGATGAATCAGCTTTCGAAGTGGACGTCTCAAGAGAAACGAACACAGGGTATATTGCGATGAAATTGCTATACAATATTTGTGATTTGTATAGCAATTTCGTCGCAAAATTTGTACAGGTCATTGCAATTGCGACGAAAACAGGGTATATTTCCATGAAACTGCTATACAATTTTTGTGATTTGTATAGAAAGTGTGTCGCAATATTTCTACGAGTCATCGCAATTGAGACGAAAACAGGGTATATTGCCACGAAATTGCTATACAATTTTTCGTGATTTGTATAGCAAGTGCGTTGCAAGATTTCTATGGTTCATCGAAATTGCGACGACGACAATTTATGTAAAAATAATAATAATAATAATAATAATAAAATTGAGCTAATTATAGAAGGTGCTATGATTGCACACTAAAGAGGTCATCCAAGTGAAGTTGTTGGTTGGTTGGTTGAGTCAGTTGATTGACCCGACTATTCAAACTAACTATCTACTTAAAACAATTACACAATTATATCAAAAAACAATACTCTAACTTAGATTTACATATTTAACATCTCCTTGGCCTCAAAGCCTTCTTTGTCCTAAAAAGGTGAGGAAAAATAAATACTCAAACCTTCCAAAGAAATTATTGCTTTGTTGTTCAAATAAACTCTGATGGCCTTATATATAATTTTATATTCTTTTTTTATATTTACTCATGGGTTATACATTTTAATATGGTGCCATTAAATACCTTCTTAAAAACACACGCTTGAGGTGTTTCTAGCTAGATTTCTCATGTTACCGCTTAAAATCTTGCCAAAGGAAAGTCCTACCCTGCGAGGGAGAGCTTGAGGAAATAGATAGGGAAGCTTCCCACTGTCACCTTAGTGCCCTTGCCTCTACATTTCTAGGCCATGGTTTCTAACATAAGGAGAGTTTTCCTAGGGGGATAATACTAAGTCCTATCATTGCATTTCTAGACAGGTGAGGACAAGGACTTTGTTTGACTTGGGTTGACTTCTCTAAACTAATGCTTCAAGAAAAGTAAGAGAAGAAAATTCTCAATGAATGCATGGAAGGAAAACACTTACTTTATTCAACACAATACATCAATGCACCATTACTCATAATTAGTGATCAAGCAATATACAATGTTCAAGGTGAAACTTTCTAAGTAAAAAATATATATTCATTCACAATATAGTCGTCATTTAGAAAATTTCATATGTGCAAGAAGTGAAGCATGAACAAGTACTTATGAACATTTAAGCATGAAATTGGGTCGTTATGATAGCAATGAAATAGAGCATCATTATAACAATTTCATAACCAATATAAGTTTGCATCCATTCAATAAGTATATGCCATGAAACACATGAAGTGTCACTATTGTAAAGAGAGAATAAGGCAACGAGCTCAATGTAATAACTTTAGAAGAAATATAATGCTACCAGATTAGCAAATTTCATTATTATATGTCAAGGCACAAAAATTATATCATTAACCAAACTTATCATTCCTTCATCAACACTCAGAAATTAATCTGTTTCTCATCATAGAATATAGATCAATTCTTTGGAACCATGATTGTAGCATGAATCAACCCTCTCAACTAGCAAACAATATCAATGTTGCACTGTTTGGGTAGATTGTTTGGGGTGGTTAGGGTAGGAATGTATCGTGGTCAACCAACCAAGCCAAAAGATATGCAAACACCACAACAAAATATGGTTAACAAACCTTCATACAATAGTGAAAGGAGGCAACGATTGGACTAATTACAAGGTCCTTTGGAATTCCTTAACATATTTTGGCTTCTTTGGGATGTGGAAAACAAGGTGTCATAAAAACATTGCAAAACATCAGCACTTTAATCTCCATTGAAAGTGGAATACTTCTGCAATTTTATGACAGTCTTGGATAGAGTTTTGGATAACACATAGGAGGTAATGTCAAGGCTTGAAACTAGGTAATTTATCTCTCTTCAAAGTCGTTTGGAAACCTATGGAAATGGATATAATGAAATCCTCGAAACATTGGAAAGAGAGGAGGGTTACAAATAGCCCCGCACAACAATAAATCTCTGCAGAAAAATGAATACTAGAAAAATCCCAGAACAACAATAAAGAACATGCAATGATTTCACTTTGAATGAGGTTGTTTGACCTTCCAATACATCCAATGATAGTTTATAATAACCTAGAACAACACTCCTTCAAAATGTTTCAATAAAAGTTATTTTCAACCCTAGTTATGTTGTATTGATTTCAACCATTCCAAGCAAAGTATGCATTAGGGCATCCATAAAAGTGATCAATTTCTACTTAAATTAAAAATGATTTTCAAACCCTATTGTGATCAACATATAGATGTTTCTTTGAGAACTAGTTAGCATGATTTGAACTAATATAAGTCAATGAGGCTCAACGCAATCTAGATTGAGGATAACACATTATGAAAACCTTTCCTAGTACTATCAAGGTGAACTGAAAGGTTGGCCATGCAAAAGGATAGAACCATCAGACGTCCTACCTTAATGCATGAACAATAACTTCAATGATCAAATGGGTAAGGTTAGAGAACTTACCTTGAGAACCCTCCCAAGTGGAGCATTTCACCCTTAATTCTTTGACCTTCTAGCAGCCTTTTTATTCCAAAAAAGCCTTTAAAAGTGCTTATATAAACCTTGAAAATGACTAAACATTAACAAAGAAAAGAAATAGATTCTCAAACAAATATTAAGCCAAGTTTCTCATTAATATCCAATGGTTTCAAATGAGGGAGGACTCTTCCTTTTATAGGTGAAGAGCCTCCTCAAATACAATACAACACAATGTGCTAGCTCAATAGTATGAGGTAAAAACCATTAACCCAGTCAAAACCATGGGAAAATACAACATATCATCTAACAAATCCCTCAAAACCCTCCAAGAGCCAAATGACCCTAAAGAATGGTCCAAATATAATAATAAATGCCAAAAGTGTGGGCTAGAGGGAGAGAATAAATTAGGTGCACTCCTCAATAAAGGTGAAATTTTCCCATGAGAAGGTGAATGATTGAGTCAACATTGTCCAAATACTCCCAAAGATCCTCCAACCAACTCCCTCAAATGATGGAAAGGTCCAAGTCTGGAATAATGAACTCAAGAAGATGACATTACCTCTCACATGTGTGATCCATCCAAGTAAAAAAGTCAAGATAAATGGCATGTGTGGCCTCCTCTAGGTGGGTGCTTTTCAAGTAGATAAAAATAAAGCATGCCACATCATCACAAGGTCCAAATATAAAACCTATAACCACCTCCATAATTTGTAACCAACTCCTCCAATGCATTAATAACTCCCATGTATGGTCCAAGGAGAGATAAATAATGCATAAGTGTGAATGAAACATCCAATTGATACAGGAGAATGAATTTGAGTGGTCCATGTGGCATGTGTGGCAACATGGCATCCCTCTCATGGATCAATGCACTGTCATGGATCCCAGTGCAGTGACATGAATCCCAAGGAAAATGGTATGGATCCCAATGTATGTAGATATTATCATATATGAGTACATGGATCCCAATGTAGCATCAGGGATCCCAATGCAATGTCATGGATCTTGAGGCACAATACATGTATCCCAATGCACAATACCCACTTGAAGTGATGGGTCTAGCCTCTTAGAAAACCATTAATTGGTAGCACCTGGTTACATCTCTTAGCACAACAGAAAAAAAGGGGGTTGGTTTTAATATTTTCCTAAGTCTTACCAAGGGGAACAATATTGACCCTTATACATGCATCACGTCCTAAGACAACACATATTTACTAAGCACCTAGGTGAAAGATAGGAAAAAATAATTAATAATGATGAAAGGGAATCGGGAATGAGTTCATGTGATGACCCTCAACGTCTTAAACATGCACAAGTCTTATCAATCATTTATTTATTCATCCACCTTTATTTAGCTAGGATTTTTACATATAATATCCTTCTAGAGATAGCTTAATATTGAGTTACCATTCTTAACATTATTTCTTATTACCCCTTTAAGAATTGTTTTTTTTAATCTTTGTTTTATCGAACAAGTTCCTTTTATTTAGATATTCATAGACAAACTAGAGACTAGGGGCATTGGCCTCATAGTGAGGGAGCATTGCTAAAGATTTATATTTGGATTTTGACTTTATCTCTTCACCTCTTTTCCTTATTGGATTATTGACTCGTGCTTTATCAATTTGACCTTTCCTTTTTACCTTTGAGAAATCATACATGACCAAGATGCAATTTTTTATATGGATGGAATGAATAACAATCGGGAGTTGGAAAATGATTAGAATGGTTGGGATATGGATAATGATATCTATCCTAAGAAACCAATGGTATAGGTTAATCCAAGATATGACACACTTCTAACATAAAACATGTTCCCCAAGGTACTACAAGGAAAGTCATAAAACCATGTAATGCTATGAAATGCTACTAGGCATTCATTAGGTGTTTACCACTTTATGATGAGATAATCAGTTACATCATCGTTTCCAAATAAGTATTGATACATGGAATTTCAAACGAAGCAAATAGGAACCATGCCATACCATACAACAATGCAACTATCATATGAGGAGTTGGAATGAAAGTGATCTACACCATTGTTGAGCTAGCGCGATCATGTTTTTGGTGGAGATCAAGAACAACTCTATCTAGATATAGGGAATATGAGCATGACACATCATGCAAGAAACAACTTGAAACCCTTTCTAGTGTATCCAAAAATGTGTCACCCCTCATGGGGTAACATCTGGCTCCTACTCATGGACAT
>JASDQU010010926.1:103446-115505 GCA_032191745.1 Picea mariana | reverse complement strand
TACTTCTTGCTGGTTGGATATGAGGTCCTCATCTTGGTGTTCTATGTTGATTATCTCATTCAGACAAGTGCAGAGAGACTGATTGCATGGTGCAAGTCAGACTTAGCATTAGAATTCTAGTGAAGGATATCACGCCAATGCATTACTTTCTGGGACTTGAGGTTTGGCAACGACAGAGCGAGATCTTCCTTGGACAGGGGAAGTATACTCTTGAGATCCTGAAGAGATTCAAGATGGAGGATAGCAGATCGATGGCCACTTTGATGGTGACTAAGGAAGACTGATTCTTCAGATTCAGAGTTGGCAGACCCGAGAAAGTATTGGCAGTTGATTCGTTCGTTGATGTATTTGGTCAACACTCGACCAAACATTTGTTTTGTTGTTAACACCCTGAGCCATTTCATGGTGGAGCCAAGGGAGGTTCACTAGGTGGTAGCAAAGCACATGCTCAGATACTTATAGGGAACAGTAGGATATGGGCTGCAATACCTTGGTGGAGATGGTGTGAGGTTGCAGGGGTACTCAGATTCAGATTGGGTAGGTAGTAATACAGATTGGAAGAGAACCTTTGGGTGCTACTTCAATTTGGGGTCAACAGTCATTTCCTGGTTCAACAGGAGGTAGATCTCAGTAGCATTGAGTTCAACTGAGGCAGAGTACATGTTGACCAGTTTAGCTAGTTGTGAAGCCATTTGGTTTTGCAAGCTACTCATAGGATTGTTTGGTTAGGAGCTTGAGCCAACCTTGATCCACTGTGATAACCAGAGTTGCAGCAAACTATCGGAGAATCCAGTGTTTAACGACAGGTTGAAGCACATCAAGATCAGATACCATTTCATTAGGGACAGGGTGCTGAAGGGAGTGGTCAAGCTCCAATATATTCCTATAGATGAGCAGTTGGCAGGCATTTTCACCAAGCCCTTGGTGACAGGCAAGTTCATCTTCTTCAAAGACAAGATTAGAGTGGTGGAAAATACCTTCCTCACTAAGAGAGAGTGTTAAAGTTTGTAGCTCAGACATGTATTTCCGCAAGTGTGTCTTCTTGTGGAAATTGTCATTAAATGTATCCTATGCTTTTTCTAGAGTCCACTTTATTAATTAATTAATAAAGTGAACATCTTTTTATAAAGTGACTATTAATTAATAAAAGGGCCTAAGTTGGGTCACTTAGTGATTTAATTAAAAGAGAACCATTGATCTCATGGTTAGATCTTGAACGTTGAGATTAGGGATTTGGCTCAAGTCAAATTAGAAAAGACAGCAAGGGGCAAAGGACAAAGACACATAGATCATTCATTCACAAGTCACGTGAATGATTGAGGAAAATCAGAGTTCTGATTTTTCAGCTTGGCAAGAAGATTACAGCAGGAAGAGATCAGCAAGAACGAAACAACAATTACCCGCAAGGAGGACCATACAGCAGCCAGCAAGCAGGGCCGCACATGTGGACCGTGAGCAGCTTGAGAGGGCCGCACGTGTGGGCCGTATGAGTGCAGCAGGATGCACGAGTTCCATGACAGCGGCAGATTTGTTTCCAGGCTGCACGGGTGAGCAGGACAGCCCACACATGCGAGTCCGCACAGGCCGTACAACAGTGTTGAGGTTTGGTTTCCAACGATTTTTGTCTTTCAGATTTTGCTGATTTGGCTGTAAAATTCTTAGAGCCATTTTCCCTGTGAAGGGAGCTCTTGTAAGTTCTGACGATTAAATGAAGAACTGATTTGAGTAGAAAATTAATTGTGTACTGTGTGGTTTGCTTTTCTAGTTTCCGCTGCATTAAAGAAGTAAATAATTCCAGTATAGTGATTAGGTCTAATTTACTTGCTTAGTTTTGCTGGTCATAAGAAATTTACAAATTGGATTATAATTTTTGTCAACTTATCAGCAAGCTTGTTACATAGCTGACTCACATGCTCAAATCTGATATCTTCAAACACCACTTCTAGTTGGCTTTTATTGTTTCAAGTTTGGCTTCAAGAGCCAAGCTAATTTTAGATTTTGAATTTTTGGACTTTGTAAGGTTGAGCAGAAGTTTAAAGTCCCTTTATCTTACTGCTATTAACACCTCAAGTTAATGGCCACCTTAAATCCCTTGATATGGTATTCAACCTCGAATAGGTTGTTTGAGCATTTCCCCAGGATGACATAGCGGGAGTGTACCCCTTCTTTTGAATTCCTAAACAACCATCAACATCCGGCACCTCCAGGGTTATTCTTTTTTTTTGATGCATCATCGAAGTTTATCTTTAAAGTTCTATCCCACATGTCAGGCTTTTTAGAATTTTTCTAGTCTGGCCAACTAACAGGATGTAAGATATATAAATTGTATGTTATTTTTTTTCATTTGGACGTTGTCTTTGGGAGGAACTTCCTATTAATTCTTGAGCAGATGTTTGTATGTCATGCAATGAGCATAACTGATGCTTTGTTTCACAGCACTGATTTCTCTTGGATTTCTTACCATCCACACATTCTCCATGGTCATTGCATTCAATGGATATGATGAAGGAAAGAAAGTACACCAGATATTTGTGCCCACCGTCCATCTAGTTGCAGCAATGCTGGTAAACAATTTATATCAATATCCGGATGGCCTTTTGCTCTACCTTGCTATCTAAAATTTCCTTCTAGTCTGAGTGGTTTTCATTAATGTTAGTGAAGTGGATTTGGAGCGCTTCTGACCCCTTGAGAGTTGATTGCAGACACTGGTTAATCTTATACCTGGTGGTTGTGTTGCTGGAGTACCCCTGATATTATGCTCAGCTGCCGTGACATTGTTGTATTGTGGTAAACTGGTCTGGAAAAGAATAATAGACAGCTTAGAGGAACGTCCCAGTAGGCACAGGATTATTTCAGATGAGCAGAATGAATAATCAGACGACTAGAATGAATTAATCACTTTGCACTTTCAATACCTCAACGGACGATATCTTCATATCAGTGGAATTGTACATGCTTCACATCTGGTTAACAATGATAAAAGAGGGGGATATTCTTAACCAGCTTGAACTTCACATCTTGTGCCTATTTAAAGAACCTACATCACTGAGGAAAAAATGTTTGCACTTTTAAAACTCTCTCCCTCTTTCTATATAATATATTTATTGTCAATTATTAACTTTGTAATTGTTTGAAAATAAAATTTTGTTAAGTGAAGCTACAATTCCATGCTATGACTTGCTGTAACACTAGATTTGACCTATTTATGTGAAGCTCGGCACTCTGTCTAATGAAAGCAGAAATTGAAGGGGATGATTAGAAGATCTGACCATATATATGTCCTTGTTGGTGCTGTTTTTATTTTAATATTCACAATAGTGGATTTTTTCCCACAAAGTTGTTTGTTCGCAACTTCGCACGAAATCGGAAGTATACAACTAGTAGGAACTGCAAATTCTAAGGATGCCCCCTTGAGATCAAAAGACGAGGATATTTCTTATGAAATGCAAGGTGACGTGCTTTATCCCCTGAAAGGTGAATAGTCGGGACATTCTATGTTCCAATTTGACATGCTTGTGCTTATTTAAGTGACAAAACCAAAAATGCATTGTCATCTAGTTGTGAAGAGGAGTATATTGTATTAGTGTCTAAAAATGCATTGTCATGTAGTTGTGAAGAGTATATTGTATCAGTGTCTAAATAGCGCACACTAATTCTAAGTTGTTGAATATTAAGTTTTATCACATATCAACATAGTTCTCGAGGGTTCGAGTCTTATTATGATGAGTAAGTGCAAGTAGATATGAAATTTAGAGGACTCAGCATGTTAGAATTCTTCGTTACATGTAAATTCATATAGTACAAGGTACTCGAAAGAAGATAAATAGTTAGGTAACCATATATATGCATGTGCATTGCCATATGCCAAAAGAAGGCAGCTAAATGTTCTATGATTTTGACCTTTTCAGGTTTGCAATCACTTGAATCCGGCTATAAAACCTTTGCTGAAATTGCAATTTTGGATTTTTAAAATTGTTATTTTTAATGCATAAATGGATTGAGCACCCTCGAATACCCCTACGGCAACTTGATTTTGCAATGTTTATGATTGATAATTGCAATTCCATCTGTACAAGATCGTTTTTGCTAGATTTGAGGCAAAAATATTGGTTTCCCTTCCTGTTATTTTGAGCTGTCAGAAAAGAGCCAATTAGTAGAATGTTTGGACTATGGCTATGTAAAAAATTCCATTATTCACTAAAAGAAGAAAATGACAAAAAATAGGCATTATCTGAAAATACACCATTACCAAGAATAGTTCTTATAAATAGACTAAGCTTATAAAAAGTGCCTTGGTTAGAGGAGATGTAACAACCCTTTTACCTAGAAGGGTGTTACCTGTGTTTGCATGTTTTTTCTAAATTCAAATCATAACTAAAGCAATCACAATCCCATTCTTTCATAGTAGGAAGCTCAGCAATATAACTAAAAAAAGGAACAATTCACTGCAATACAACGTAATAAATAATTTTAATGTTCAAAATATCTCTAGTAATTAATATGGTAGCATAAGAAATACAACGTAAAATACCTATAGGGTTTATGCTTCGTTGAAGTATAAGTGCTGATACGTCGAACAATTCTTGAACATGTTGCCAATCAAGGAGCAGGGGGGAATCATGTCTAAGCATTGATTTTCCACCCAACCAATGTAATTACTTTCAATATGAAATGCCCCTGAGCAGGGTTCAAACTCAATGAGGTGAGGAAGGTAGTGTGCACAAAACTATCTGCAGATAATTCATTCTATTCTCCAAATGGATTCCATAGATCAAAGTTGCTGTTGAGTGGTGGAGAGGCTCTTGGGCTTGCAACACTCGCATACCTTAAAAGGGTGATGGTGTGTAGGGATCTTTTTACCACATGAGCCCTTGATGCATACCCCCGTTTGATTAGGGACCATACTTGGTAGTGGCGGCTTTCTGCAAGGATCTTACTACCACTCTAGCTCTTGATGACTACCCCTAATTGGTTATGACTACCCCTAATTGGTTAGGGATCATACTCGGCAGTGGCGTCCCAAGGGCCTGAACAATAGTTGCCAGGCACAAACCAGTGTCATAAATTCACTCAAACAGATTTGAGCAGCAATCGATATGCTCCTTAATATCACAATTTAGAGCTGTATTTTCTATTCAGGGGAAACTACCCCCATCTCCCCTTCTTGGGCCTTCCACACACAAGGATGCATCATCTTTTATAATTTTCCAAAGGTGTAGCCATTTGAACCAATTATTCTTGGGCGAAATTGGGTTTAGGAGTAGATTTACAAGTGTCAAGAAATGGTTAAAAGGCGAATTGGAGTTTTCTCCTTTTAAGCTTTAACCCAAGTTAACTTTGAGAAGTATTTTCCAAGTCATTTTCCCTTCCCAAGGCTCTTTAGGCACTAAGTTTAGGTGGTTGTCCTTCCCAAGGCTCTTTAGGCACTAAGTTTAGGTGGTTGTCCTCATTGAACATGAGCCCCTTCCTTGGGTACGATTCCTCCACCTCTTATTTGGTATTTCAACTTGTGGTAGATTAGCCATTTACCAATAATACCAATATATGTAAAAGATAGTATATTCAATGTCAATATTCAACATTAATATACGTATTCAACCTTATTATTCACAAAAATAATTCATCATAATCCATCATCAAGTAATGGTCAATCATTAAGGAATATCAATGCTCTATGATCACCATTAAGGAATATCAATGCTCACTGATCAATATTAAGGAACATCAATTTAATCAACATTAAGGAATGCCCATGCTTTCTAATAAATATTAAGGAATATCGACATTTATTATATCATATTTTAATCAATAAGCGTAGATCACAACTACATAGGTCTCTATGTTTAACATAGTCATGCATGATAACCATGACTAAAAGGGTTGAAGTCATCAATATTAATCATCCAATACATACACATCAAGAATAGCCATCAATGATATTATCACCAATATTCATTACTAGTTAAATTGTAAGCGTAAATCATCAAGGAGGAAATCATCCATGATCTTAAATACGTTGTAAGGCATAATCCTTTATAGTCATCATCCATAAACATTCTTAGTTATGCATGAACATCAATGAACTTTTTGTTGATATTATGGTAGCCGCGGGAGGTATTTACCTCCACGTGTAAGCCTGACGAGAATAGAATACTCTGGGAAGCAAGAAGAAACCCTAATGAGTTGGCTAATAACCCTAGAAGTCAAGTCGGCTCAAGAGGATAATTTATATTAGGTTATTAGCCTACAAGAGAAGAAGTCGGCCCAAATAGTTAGCCAGAATCAGTATAAATACAAGAGGCTAGTCTTCATTTTGGTAGGGCATTCTCAGAATTGCAGAGTGGCACTTGTGGGCACTGTAGTTTCCTAGTTTATGCGTAGGTTTGGAGGAGAGATGCCTTTGCAGCTGCTGCAGCTAGCAAATTTTGTTTTGGCTTGGACTATCTCTTGGTTATGGTTTGGACTATTTGATCAACTCTTGTTTGGTGCGCTATCCTTGGGGAAAGGTGTGCTACCCTTGTTTGTCTATCTAGCCTAGGGTTTGTTTTCAGAGTGATTTTCTGTCAAGGTTAATGTGCTCTGAGGGTGGCTTCCGCCTATGGTTGGGTGATAATAGTGATATTGTCAATGGTAAAACGAGCACATCCATTATATTCTAATAGGTTATGGGCCCACACCTCCTTCATTTAGTCTAACCGCTGGAAGGAAGCATAGCCATTAGGATATTAAGCTCGTTGAAGAACTGCCGCTAGGGTTTCTCGCAAGAGCAGTCACCAAAGCACTGCCGCTAGGGTTACTAGTAGGTGCAGTTGTAGAAACCCTAACCCTCTTGATGAGGCACCTTAAGTGAAAGGATTGACCTAATTTTCGGATAGACCAATGCGCCCTAGCCTAGCGCATCTCCTGGTACTCTCAACAAGCCAAAACGTTAAGTTTGAGTTTTTGGTCAAATCTAGGGTTGACCAAGTCAAAGAAACCATGACTTACTCTATGAAGTTGGAGAACAAGTTAGATGGAGCTTCTAGCTTCAGAGCGTGGAAGACAAGGATTGACCTCATCCTTGCCAAGAATAAAGTGCTGGATATTGTGAAAGGAAAGATCGTGGAACCAGTGTTTGAAGAAGGAAAAGAGAAGGAACCACATAACGTTATAGTTATGGAGAAGTTCAAAGACGGTGACATCAATGCCATGAGTATCATAGTGGACTCTGTAAAAGACCACTTGATACCTTACATCTCTCATCTTGACTCATCGAAGAAGATTTACGATGCCCTAACAAACCTATTCTCAGTCAAAAACATTGGACAAGTCACGAGTTTGAAGAATGAGCTCTGTGACATGAAGATGAATGATGATGACAACATAACATCATACTTTGTGAGAATCTCTCAGTTAAGATATCAACTACAAGCCATTGAAGAGATCATTTCAGAGAAGGAATTGGTAAACATAGTACTCAATGGTCTTCCCAAGACATGGGATGCATTTTCCGCAAGCATGAACACAAAGGAAGGATTATCCTACATTTGAAGAACTCTGGACTTCTTGTGCTCAAGAAGAATCCATGATCAGTGCAAAAGAGAAGCCCCAAAAGAAGTACGATGATCAAGCCTTCACAACAAGATTCAAGAATTTCAGGAACCAAAGGAAGTTTGGTTCAAGGAGGAAGCCAAATCAAGAGAAAGATATTTCAGAAATACAATGCTTCAACTGTCGAAAGTATGGCCACTACAAGAATCATTGTCCCGAGCTAAAGAAAAGGAAGGGAACACACGAAACATCAGTTGCCAAAGAAAAGGAACCTACTAAGAAGACCAAGTAGGATAAGATAGACTTCTTCTTCTAAAGACAAGGTAACAATACTTCTTGTACATATCTTGTTTGCATAGTCTCTGTACATATCTTGTATATCTATCTCTTAGAAGATAATATGCTTCAAGAAGAACTATACCTATGGAAGAACAACAAAGATAAGGATTGCTATCATTATATAAAAACAAGGTAATACACATGAAATAATGAAATACATCAAACAAATCATGTGGAAGCTATTACAAGATAAGCCGAAATCAGAATCAATCCTGAAGAGACTTAGAAGAAGCAAAGACAGAAAGAAGTCATCAACCAAGAGAAAATTGAAGAAAGACTTATGATGCTTTGCAGAAGACAATAAGGATGCAGATGGAAGTGTGGACTCTGTCAGACAAAGGGAGCCGATTATATATTTCCAAAAGAAAAACATGCACTCATACATGAAGCAAGGATTAGGAGAGAGCTAGTCCTATGATCCATTGAAGATGATGAAGTATATATCCATGGTAGCAACCATGAAAGGCAGTACATGTTTAGTTCAACCTCAGAAGAAGTCTTCCTCGAAGAGAAGCCTTAAAGTATCCCTGGTTGTCCATCCACATCCGTGATCCTATAATGAAAGGAAGAAGTGGAATCTTTAGGGCATGAAATCTATAAGAAACTCCATGGACCCAAGAAAAACATTAGGAAGAACATGAAGATCCCAGGAAAGAAAGAGAAGCCATAACAACCAGTCATTATATCAAGAATCACAAGATTACCAGCCTGATATGAACTCACTAAAAGCAATCAAGCAGAGGAACTGAAAGTTGTGATGAAGAACAATGTATATATGCAAGCATTGCAAGATCCAGGTTCTCCCAGATGGAGGGAGAATACTATGATGATTACTTGTTCCAGTGAACCAGACATACCTCTACATAAGTCATTATATCATCTGCAATATCCATGGGTTGGAGTTCTACATCAGATGAATGCAAAGACTGTTCTCCAGAACAATTGAACAAAGAGCGTATGAAGAACAACCTCAAGACTTTGAGAAAGAGACCCTTGTATGCAAATAACTTGATGGAGAACCTCCAATGCACAACATAAGCGTGGTGAAGATTTTCTCAGAATGATTACTCGGAAAATCAGGATGATGGATTGCCAATCCATGACAAAGATCTCATGATGACAGAAGAAGTGCCACATGGATATGTTCCAGTTTGACCCTTGCCACGATGTTGTGAGCTAGCAAGAACCAAGTGGAATCCAACAATGATATACTTTATTGATCAGAGCTACATGAAGCCTTCAGAGAAAACTAGTGTTCCAGACCAAAGTACATTTGAAATCAAGCATTACATTATCCGTGATGAAGTCCAAAAAGGAGAAAGTGGTTCTCCAATACATATCTCCACAGATGAGCAGATAAGCAGACATTTTGGTAAAGCTTCTGTCCAAGATGAAAGAGTTTGCGTACTCAAGCTGGAGCTTGTGGAGACAACTTCCTCATTGAAAAAGGAAGAGGTGACTCCCAGGTTGGGAGGGAGCACTGATGTGTTATTGATTGATGGACAATCACTTTTCAATTCAAAAAATGGTCTAGGATGAGCAGTTCCTTTCGAGTTCAAAAAATAATTTGAGATTTCTGACGGACATGCATTTTCCAGTTCGGAAAATGGTCCAGATCGAACAGTCATTTTCGTAATGAAAATGGTTCAATGGATTGCTGATGTACCATAGAAAGCGATTTCCCATTGTGGTTAGCACGGGGAATGGTCTAGGGCAATCTCTCTTCTCGAGGGTTACTCAAGAAGACTGGCCCACCTCCCCGGACAACGATTTCCCATTGTGGTTAACATGGGGAATAGTCCGTTTTGGAGGTTGGTGCAGGACAGTCATTTCCTTTGGAAATGGTCAGGACAGTCATTTCCTTTGGAAATGGTCCAGACAATCATTCCTTAGGGCGGATTCATTCTCTCCATGTTGCACTTTGTTTAGTGCCGGAGGAATGGCCCAGGGTGGGGAATGGTCCAGGTTCAACAATTAGGGACAACCATTTCTTAGGGTAGACTCATTCTCTCCAGGTTACACTTTGTTTAGTGTCGGAGGAATGGCCCAGGGTGGGGAATGGTCCAGGTTCAGAAATCATGACAATTATTCTTCCTTGCTTGAGAAGAATAGTCCAGATAGTTAATCATTGATGTTTTACTTTCTGAGGGCAGATGCTCTTCCAGATCTCACAGACGTGAGTGGAAGAATGGCCCAGATGATTCAGTTTATTTCATACCATTGTTTTTGTGCAGGTTGATATCAGATGATTGTTATGAACACTGTATGTTTCTAGACAATAGATGTATACCACTGTGGTGGATGTGTTCCATTGCTTGTGACTATACGTCACTGATCAAGTACCTGTGTGCTACTTGGTGTGGTAGTGTACCACTGGATTGTAGTTGTGTACTACTATGTATAGACACAGTTGTGTTCTATTGAATGATATTGTTTCGATTGCCTTGAAGACTATCAACAGTGTTGGAAATGATTATCAGCTAGATGGATGATCAATGGACAGAGATTTCCCAGACGGAGAAATGGTTCAGAACAATTATTCTTCTAGGACACATGTTCGGATTAGAAGAATGGCTCTTGTGTCACTCTGTGGAGTAAGTGACTTATCCAACATCATGTCTAATTACTTAGATGGAGTATGGTTTCGAGAAATGATGCAGTTAATGACAGAGATGGTGATGATGGTGCTCATGATCTAGTAATGAGATAGTCTATACAACTATGTTGATGCTNTTACCTGTAATACCTCCCTAGCTAGGAGGGAGTGTTGATATTATGGTAGCTGCGGGAGGTATTTACCTCCACGTGTAAACCTGACGAGAATAGAATACTCCGAGAAGCAAGAAGAAACCCTAATGAGTTGGCTAATAACCCTAGAAGTCAAGTCGGCTCAAGAGGATAATTTATATTAGGTTATTAGCCTAGAAGAGAAGAAGTCGGCCTAGGCAGTTAGCCAGAATTAATATAAATACATGAGGCTAGTCTTCATTCTGGCAGGGCATTCTCAGAATTGCAGAGCAACACTTGTGCGCACTGCAGTTGCCCAGTTTGTGCGCAGGTTTGGAGGAGAGCTGCCTTTGCAGCTGCTGCAGCTAGCAGATTCCGTTTTGGCTTGGACTATCTCTTGGTTATGGTTTGGACTATCTGATTAGCTCTTGTTTGGTGCGCTATCCTTGGGGAAAGGTGCGCTACCCTTGTTTGGCTATCTAGCCTAGGGTTTGTTTCTAGAGTGATTCTCTGTCAAGGTTAAGGTGCTTGGAGGGTGGCTTCGGCCTATGGTTGGGTGACAATAGTGATATTGTCAATGGTAAAATGAGCACATCCATTATATTCTAACACTTTTCTCATCCTATGCTACAATTATTCGGTAAAAACTTTCATCTCGTTCATAAATGTCAATTGATATCACAAAAAGATTAGTAAGGGGGAAATAAGGAATCCATCATATCACAATTAACTAATAGATAGTGTGAACCAAAATGCATAAATAAATTGCCATACACTACTGGGGTGTTAGAATTCTCTGCCTTTGAATAAGGCTATGACCCCAGAGCCAAGTCAATATCAAACAAAACATAGGTGAACTTCCTTGTTCCAAATTTCAATTCACACATCTTCAACCACAACATTTAAAACCAACATAATTAATAACAACACTTTGTGCAACAACATTGAGCATTAAGAGTTAGTTAGGTAATGATGCAACCCATCCTCATTGTTATTCTAGTTACACCATAGTTGTACTATTAACCAGACATTGATTCCCTTAGTAAAAAATAACTCCTATATGTAATGAAATGAAAAGTAAAGCATCAATTGATGTTATCAGACTTTTGAACCTTCCATTAAATCTTTATGATCAATCCACATTTTGTTAAATTTAGAGCTGCTATTAAGTTCTTTTCAATTTACTAGACAATAATAGCATAAGCAGGATCACTGAAAGAAACACTATCACAAGGTACACAACATTTATCCCGAGTGTTAGAATATTAGGGTAAGTTGAAAACAACAGTCACTTTTAAATTTCAAAGCAAAGATACTTTAGATCTAAAGCATAGACAACATATAGGTCAAATAGAAAACAATGACAATATAAGAAAACAAGGCTGAATAGACAAAGCTCATCCAATACTAGTAAACTCAAACAATGAGATACAAAACTCAGATCCCAAACTGTGATATTAAAA
>JASDQU010010926.1:65431-77827 GCA_032191745.1 Picea mariana | reverse complement strand
GCCAAGAATAAATTGTTGGATATCGTGAAAGGAAAGATCATGGAACCAGAGTTTGAAGAAGGAAAAGAGAAGGAACCGCAGAACGTTGCAATTATGGAGAAGTTCAAAGACAGTGACATCAATTCCATGAGTATCATAGTGGAATCTATAAAAGACCACTTGATACCCTACATATCCCATCTTGACTCATCTAAGAAGATGTATGATGCCCTAACAAACCTCTTCTCAGTCAGAAACATTAGACAAGTAATGAGTATGAAGAATGAGCTATGTGACATGAAGATGAATGATGATGATAGCATAACATCATACTTTGTGAGAATCTCTCAGTTAAATATCAACTACAAGCTATTGAAGAGATCATTTTAGAAAAGGAATTGGTGAACATAGTACTCAACGGTCTTCCCAAGACATG
Organism: Picea mariana; assembly: GCA_032191745.1. Taxonomy (NCBI): domain Eukaryota; kingdom Viridiplantae; phylum Streptophyta; class Pinopsida; order Pinales; family Pinaceae; genus Picea; species Picea mariana. The sequence continues at coordinate 77,412 of JASDQU010010926.1, read as the reverse complement.
GGATGCATTTTCCGCAAGCATGAACACAAGGAAGGAGTATCCCACATTTGAAGAACTTTGAACTTGTTCTGCAGAAGAAGAATCAAGGATCAGTGCAAAAGACAAACAGCAAGATTCAAGTATTCCAGGAACAAAAGGAAGTTTGGTTCAAAGAATAAGTCAAATCAAGAGAAAGATATGTCAGAAACACAATGCTTCAACTATCGAAAGTATGGTGACTACAAGAATCATTGTCTCAGGCTAAATAAAAGGAAGTAGATACACGAAGAATCAGTTGCCGAAGAAAGGAAACCATCAAGGAAGACTAAGCAGGATGAAACGAACTTCTTCTTCTAAGACAGGGTAACAATACTCTTCATAGTTCTTTTGCATACCATGTTTACATAGTTTCTGTACATATTTTGCATATCTATAAGATGTTCAAAGAAAATCTATACCTATGGAAGAACAACAAGATAAGGATTGTTATCACAATAAACTACAATACACATGAAAGGATGAAGTACATCAACAACCACTGGTAACAATTCATGTGGAAGCTATTACACAAGTAACAACTGCAAGATAAGCTGAAATCAAAATCAATCTTGAAGAAACCTAGAAGAAGTAAAGACAGAAAGAAGTCAGCAATCAAGAGGAAATTGGAAACGGACTTGTGACACTTTACAGAAGACAATAAAGGATGCAGACCGAAGCATGGACTCTCTTATATGGAGGGAGCCGATTATATATTTTCAAAATAAGAACATGCATTCATACATGAAGAAAGGATTAGGAGGGAGATAATCCTATGATCCATTGAAGATGATGGTGTATATATCCATGGTAGCAGCCATGAAGAGCAGTACATGTTCAGTTTGACTTTAGAAGAATTCTTCTTCGAAAATAAGTCTTAAAGTATCCCTGGTTGTCCATCTGCATCCATGATCCTATGATGAAAGGAATAAGTTGGAAGCTTCATGGCATGGAATCTACAGAAAACTCCATGGACCTAAGAGCTAAAGAAAATCATAAGGAAGAACATGAAGATTCCAAAAGAGAAAGAAAAGACAGAACAACCAATCATTGTATCGAGAATAACAAGACTACCAGCCTGACCTGAACTCACTAAAAGCAATCAAGCAGAGAAACTGAAAGTTGTGACGAAGAACAATGTATGGAAGACTTATGAATGAAAGCATTGTGAGATCCAGAACTAGAGGTTCTCCCAGATGGAGGGAGAAGACTATGATGATTGTTTGTTCCAGTAAACCAGACATACCTCTACATGAGTCATTATATCGTCCGCAATATCCATGGGTTGGAGTTTACATCAGATGAATGCAAAGACTGTTCTCCATAATAATTGAACAAAGAACATATGTAGAACAACCTCAAGGCTTTAAGGTATACTAGGAAGAGGCCTTTGTATGCAGATGGAAGAAGAAAAATTGGTGGAGAACCTCCAATGCATAGCAGAAGTGTGGTGAAAAACCTTCTATAACAGAGATATTGTATCAGAATGGTTACTCAGAACTCAAGGATGATGAATTTCCAATCCATGACAAAGCTCTCATGATGGAAGAAGAAGTACCACTTGGATATGTTCTAGTTTGACCCTTGCCACAATGTTATGAGCTAGCAGGAAACAAAAGATGAATCCAACAATGATATACTATAATGATCAGAGCTATATGAAGCCTTCAGAGAAAACCAATGTTCCAGAAATACCAAAATACATTGAGATCAATCATTACATTCTCCATGATGAAGTCCAGAAAAGAGAAGTGGTTCTCCAATATATATCTCCACAGATGAGCAGATAAGCAAATATTTTGGTAAAGCCTCTATCCAAAATGAAAGAGTTTGTGTACTCAAGTTGGAGCTCGTGGAGAGGACTTCCTTATTGAAAAAGGAAGAGATGACTCCCAGGTCGGGAGGGAGCACTGATGTGTTATTGATTTATGGACAATCATTTTTCAGTTCGAAAAATGGTCCAAGATGAGCAGTTCCTTTCCAGTTTGGAAAGTGGTTTGAGATATCTAATGGACAGGAATTTTCGAGTTCAGAAAATGGTCCAAATCGAACGGTCATTTTCGTAATGAAAATGGTTCGATGGATTGTTGATGTATGATAGACATCGATTCCCCTTGTGGTTAACATAGGGAATGGTCTAGGACATTCTCTCTTTTTGATGGTCACTCTCAATAGTCATCAATAAGATTGTTCCACCTCGTCGGACAATCATTCTTTCGAAGCTCACATTTTTTAGCAGTTTCGAAGAATGGTCCATTTTGGAGGTTGGTGCAGGACGGTCATTTCCTTAGGAAATGGTCTGGACATTCATTCCCTAGGCAGATTCATTCTCTCCAGGTTGCACTTTGTTTAGTGCTGGAGGAATGGTCCAGATAGGTGAATGGTCCAGGTTCAACAATCAGGGACAAATATTCCCTAGGGCAGATTCATTCTCTCCAGGTTGCACTTTGTTTAGTGTCGAAGGAATGGCCCAGATAGCTGAATGACCCATGCTCAGAAATCGGGACAGTTATTCTTCCTTACTTGAGAAGAATAGTCCAGATAGCTCATCATTGATGTTTTACCTTCTTAGGACAGATGCTCTTCCAGATATCACATATGTGAGTGGAAGAATGGCCGAGATAATTCAGTTTATATACCATAACAATATTTTTTGTGCAGGTTGATGATATGATTGTTATGGAGACTGTATGTCTCCGGACAGTAGATGTATACTACTATAGTGGATGTGTTCCATTGTTTGTGACTATATGTCACTGATCAAGTATCTGTGTGCTACTTGGTGTGGCAGTGTACCACTGAATTGTAGTTGTGTACTACTATGGATAGACATAGTTTTGTTCCATTGAATGGCATTGTTCTGATTTCCTTGAAAACTATCAATAGTGTTGGAAATGATTATCATCTACATGGATGATGAATGGACAGAGATTTCCCAGATGGAAAATGGTTCAGGACATTTATTCTTCTAGGACATAAGTCTAGATTAGAAGAATGGCTCTTGTGTCACTCTGTGGAGTGAGTTACTTATCCAACATCATGTATGATTACTCAGATGGAGTATGGTTTCGAGAGATGATGCAGTTGATGAAATTGATAGTGATGATGGTGCTTATGATCTAGTCATGAGATAGTCTATACGACTATGTTGATGCTACCAGGTGAATGGTATGTTTGTGCTCAAGACTATTACCTTCAATACCTCCCTAGCTAGGAGGAAGTGTTGATATTATGGTAGCTGCGGGAGGTATTTACCTCCACGTGTAAACCTGACGAGAATAGAATATTTTGGGAAGCAAGAAGAAACCCTAATTAGTTGGCTAATAACTATAGAAGACAGGTTGACTCAAGAGGATAACTTGTATTAGGTTATTAGCCTCCAAGAGAAGAAGTCGGCTAAAGGAAATATTATATACTATAGGCACCCATAATGAGAAGTCGACCCAGGCAGTTTTCCAATTTTAGTATAAATATAGGAGGTCAGTCTTCATTCTGGCAGGCATTCTTAGGACTGTAGAAGCAGCACTTGTGCGCACTACAGTTGGCCAGTTTGTGCACAAGTTTGGAGGAGAGTTTTCGTTGCAGTTGCTGCAGCTAGCAGATTTCAGTTTTGGCTTGGACTATCTCTTGGTTATGGTTTAGATTCTCTGATCAACTCTTGTTACTCTTGCTTGGTGCGCTATTCTTGGCGAAAGATGTTCCACCCTTTGTTTGTCTATCTAGCCTAGGGTTTTCTTCCAGAATGATTCCCTATCAAGGTTAAGGTGCTCGAGGGTGGCTTCGGCCTATGGTTGGGTGACAATAGTGATATTCTCTATGATTAAATGAGCACATCCATCATATTCTAACACCGATTTCTTCACCAGAAAAATTGCACTTTGACTATCACAATATATCCTTACAGCTTGTTGTACCAACCCAATACCTAAACACAATATTTGTAACCATATTGCTTCCTTACTTGCATGAGTGGCTGCCATGTATTGAACTTATGTAGTTGAAAGTTCCACTATGGCCTGTCTTTTTCTTATCCAACTTATTGCTCCTCCAAACAAGTTAAATATATACCCACTTGTAGATCTCCTGCAATCCAAATATCCATCCCAGTCTGCATCCACAAAGCCATGTATATCCACCACTATGTCTAATCCTGGTCTTCCTTGGTAGCACCAATCCATAGCTATTTGTTCCACGCAAATACCTAAAAACCCCTTTTACTGATGTCCAGTGCTCTTTCCTTGGTTTTGACATATACCTGCTCAAAATTCCCACTGCATGTGCAATGTCTAGTCTAGTATAGACCATTGCATACCTAAAACTGCCAACTGCACTCGCATATGGAACAAGAGACATGTCCTCCTCCTCTTCCTGTGTCTTGGGACACTGATCCGCAGATAACTTTACACCAACAAGAATAGGAACCTTGACCTGTTTACATTCTTGCATATTAAACCTCTGCAATATTGTCTCAACATATTTTCTCTGATTTAACCAGAGTTTCCTCTTTTTTCGATCTCTTTTAATTTCCATTCCCAAAATGAAATTTGAAGCACCGATATCCTTCATGTCAAATTTAAAGGACAACTGAGATTTCACATCGTGGATAATCTCCTTGTTGTTTCCTATCAACGACATGTCATCCACATACAAGACCAAATAAATCAAATGATCACCAATTAATTTAAATACACACAATGATCCTCTTTGTTTCTTGTGAAGCCAAGTCCTAGCATATAAGTATCAAATTTTTGATACCACATCCTTGGTTATTGTTTTAAACCATACAGGGACTTTTTCAGCTTGCATACCACCTCCTTCTTTCCCTTCACATCATAACCTTATGGTTGCTTCATATAGATTTTTTCTTCGAGATTCCCATGTAGGAATGTTGTCTTCACATCCATCTGTTCTAATTCAAAATCAAATGCAACAGCAACAGATAACAGAAATATTATAGAGGTTAACTTGGAAACAGGAAAAAAATCTCACCAAAATCAATTCCCTCAACCTAGGAATAACCCTTTGCTACTAACTGAGATTTGTATTTATCCACTTTTCTTTCTGCATTCAGCTTCTTTTTAAATACCCATTTGCTTCCAATGGGATTTCTTCCAGTCAGAAACTCCACTACATCCCAACCCTCATTCTTATCCAAAGATGTCATTTCTTCGTCCATGGCCCTTTTCAAGATATTTACATCCTCTGAATCCACTACTTCCCTGACAGTTCTAGGATCATCATCAGTAATAGACAAAGAAAATTTTGAATGGAAATCAGATGGAGTATACCTTTCTGATAGACTTCTTTCTCAAACCGCTCTCCTCAATACTATAGTATGAGGATCTTCTTCTTCTTATCCATGTTCTTCAGTAGATTCTGACTCATCATCCTTTAAATCAAACTCTATTTTCTCTGGGTCTTCCTTACTTGGTAGGACTCCATGTTTAAAAACATCCTTCATTTCTCTAAATACCACATCTCGGCTATACACTACCTTCTTAGTTTCTAGGTTCCAAAGCTTATAACCTTTGAGACCATATTTATATCCAATAAAGATACACTTTTCAGCCTTCTTATTTAGCTTACTCATGTTTTCCTTTGGAACATGAACATATGCATCACAGCCAAATACCTTGACATATATGAGAGAAGGTTTCTTACCAGTCGATAACTCTTGTGGAGTCTTGTCATCCAGGGTTGATGAGCATGATATGTTTACCAAGTAACATGCAGGTACACATTGCCTCTGCCCAGAATTCTTGTCCTAACCCGACACCACTGAGCATGCACCTTGCTTTTTCCATCAGTGTCATGTTCATCCTTTCTGCAACTCCATTATGATGAGGTGTATATGGAGTAGTCGTATTCCTTTCTATACCACACTTCTTACATAATTATTCAAATTCATTCTCGTAGAACTCTCTGCCATTATCTGTCCTCAGCACCTTAATTCTTTTCTCTGTTTGATTCTCAACAAGAGCCTTAAACTCTTTAAAGATGTCAAAGACTTAAGATTTCTTCCTGAGGAAATATATCCAAGTATTCATCGAGAAGTCGTCTATAAATGAGACATAGTACACATATTTTCCCAATGATGGGACCGATACAGGTCCAAAAAAATCACTGTGAACTAGCTGTAAAATTCCTTCTGCCCTCGTTGCACTAGAAGGTAATCTTACTCAATTCTACTTCCCATATACACAATGTTCATAGAAATCAAAATCTGGAGAGAAGTTATACATACCTTCAACCATACCTTTACCATGTAGTAGCCAAAGACCCTTCTCTTCGATATGCCTTAGTCTTTGATGCCATAGCATAACCTTTTCTCCAAAGACTATAGGATTTAGTTCCTCTTCAACTCCAATATCAGGAACAATGGAACTATTACACCCATCACTATTAGTGCTTCCTTGGATCTTATACAGAGTTCCAAAGCGAACTCCCTTCAACAACACCATTACTCCTTGAACCATCCTGCAGGTTTCCTTTTCAAATATTGTTTTTACCCCTACATCATCCATTTTGCTTACAGAAATCCAATTTATGGCCAAACATGGGATGTGTAGAACACCGGGTAGTGTTATAATCCTTCCATATATGAGACTCAACTTGACTTTTCCTCGTCCTATGATTCTGGTTGTTGAATCATCACCTAAGAAAACATTATCTCCATCATACCTTTCATATCCGCATAACCACTCCCTGTGGGGAGTCATATGAAAGGATGCACCAGAGTCAACCAACCATGCCTCATGATCTGCATGTGTGCTTGAAGAAGCCAAGTACACATCCCCTCCTTCCTTGGAGGTATTTTCTTCTGTAGAAGGAGATTCTTCAGATCCCTTCTTTTTCTCAACTTTGGATCTACACTGCTTATTGTAGTTCCCTTCTTTTCCACATCTCCAACATACCTTTACAAACTTTCCGGGAGATTTAGATCTACCCTTAGACTTAGATCTCCCACTTGAGAACTTAGATCTATTTATTTCCTGGGAACGTCCTATTGCAAATAATGCATCTGTGCTCTATCCTTCCATATTATTTCGTCTCATCTCCTCAGACAAAAAGGATGAGACCACTTCATCAAACTTCAAAGCAGTTGTATTACTACCTATGGGAAAAACCAGACTATCCCACAAGTCTGGTAAAGAACATAGTAAATTGATACATTTATCTTCATCTGAAATTTTAATCTCAACAGATACTAACCGACTTACCACATTATTGAAGGCGTTCAAATTCCCTACCACCGAGTCTCCATCTCTCATCCTCATGTTATACAACTTCTTTCTCAGTAATAGTTTATTTACCATGGACCTAGACTGATACAACTTCCCCAACTTATCCCATAAATCCTTGGTTATAGCTTCCTCTGACAAATTCAGTAATACTGAATCTAAGAGACACAGTCGGATTATGCTCTTTGCCTTCCGATCTAACTTCTTCCAGTCATCTATTTAATTTCTTGTAGATACAGTACTTGGATCTACCGCGATCAACTGATCTTTGTCCACCAACAGTTCTTCCATCTTGAGCTTCCACAGCTCAAAAAAAAACCCATTAAAATTCTTGATCTCCATTTTCGAATTGCTCATCATTTATTTTCACCTGAAAAATCAATACCACAGATCTCCCACTGTAAAAAGGCTTATCACGGTCCTTAGCCAAACCTTTGACCAAAAAGGCGTCCCCCTGAAGCCAACAAAACTCTGATACCAAATGTAGATTTTAACCTTATACAATATTTACTACAAACAAATTTTCAGTAAAAGAACAGAAAAGATACAATGGAAAATACAAACATTACACAGAGATTTTTCCCCTGGAAACCCAAACCGGGAAAACCAGCATATTCTATATCCATTCATAGTGATACATTGTTTACAATAAAATATACGTATAGGACCCATTGGCATGAAAATGCCTAACCCAATGACCTGGATTAGTCAACAACCATAATTCCTTAACCAAATATAGAAAACCATCGGCAAAAACCATGTGCCGAAAAACCTCCCAAAAATGAAACATGTTTCCCGAGGCAAAAAACATTTCTCAGGGGTGGCCAGCGATAAATCCATTCAGGAGTGGCTGTGCCTACGGTTGGGTGGAAACAGGAACCCCTTTTAGCACTCGCTTCACAATTTCTGGTTTCTGATAAGTATTTTCATACTTTGTGTATTGAAATGGAAGTGAAAGTTGAATGCCTAAATTTATGGTTAAATTTTATAGTTTTTAATAAATCATTAGAAATGTTTATTATTTTTTGTGAACCTATGTCTTTGAATGGTCTACTATTTTCCTCAGCTTAGCAGCTAGAGATTTTTGGTACGTGGGTCTGAAAGTGAGTCTAAGATTAAGCTACGATCTCTACACTAGCTGACAATTTCCTAAGGGAGTTATTCACAAGGATTTTCCTTGTAATAAAAGAGAGTCGGGGTAGAGTAAACTGGAATACTTAAGTCATGCTGACCTATCGAATCACCTTTGTGGGAGTACTAAGTTCAAACTATGTGGAAGGAGGGAGCCTCATTCAAACCTTTCACATATGTGATTGAGGGCTTATGTCCACGGTTCTAATCAAACTGCGGCTAAGTGTTGAGCGTGTAGCCTCGAGGCTTGTCCAAGATTTCATATGACAAAGGTCTAGGAATCCTGCGTTAGACTCGAAAGGAGCTAAGCATTTCTAGCGTTGGAACTTCAAGAGTTCGGTGCTCCAGGGTGTTATCACCTTACTACTTTCAAATAGGTCGAAGGCAACTTGTTTCTACAGTTACCCACGAGATCGATTGACATGTGACGATGTCCCTAACCGTGACAGATGGACCCGTCCCACCATTAGACACTGACCCACTTACGAATCGCGAAGAAATGCGAGCCGCATATCCAAGGGTATTCAAGAGTCTCCCTGGCCATTGGATCTACGCTGAGGTCAGTCTGACGTTGACTACTTCGGGAGAATAACGGTGTCATAGCACCAAATTCCCGGAACGTTGGAGTTGCGAATTAGTGAGAAATGTAGATCTAGGGATGCATAGGAATCCTTCCTGGTCGTTGGATCCACATCGCGGTCAGTCTAGCATTGACCACTCCAGGATAAAGGGGGTGGTAAGAGAGAGGAAACCCCAAACCCCAAACTCGCGAAGTGATAATAGTCATAGATTTGAGGACATTTTGGGATCTCCCATGACCATTAGATCTAGAACATGGTAAGCTCAATGTTGACTACTATGGGAGCAAGGAGGAAATCACACAACGAATTCCTCAAATGTTGAAGTTACGAAGTAACGGAGGCTGCAGATCAATGGATCTATGTGGACGCATATCGACCGTGAGATCTAAGGGTGTTGGAAGGCTATCAATTCGAAGTGACATGGCATGTTGACGTCACCCAAGGTGACGTGGACCCACAGTTGACGTGTCACCTGGATTCATACTTTTCGCAAACCCTATGTGCCCATTTAAATGTGACATGTGTCACCCACTAAAGGGGCCATGTATCATCTCTGCCTTGCCACGTGTCACCCCTAGCACATATTATCTTGGCCTATTGACGAGTGGAGTACTCGGGACCCACTTGTCCTTGCCTCTGCATTTAATGCGCCACCACGGGTAAGGATGGACCCTTCGGGATTCCAGGACTTCAGAACTCCACAGGTTTGGAGTGTAGTGTCGTAAATAAGATTATTAAAATAAGAAAAAAAAATTATGCCCCATCCCTAGAAAGGGTACATAGGGGTCGGGTGTGTTACACTGGTGCATAGGCCTGAGGCCATCACGCTCTCCCTCCTCTTCCTCTTTAATGTACTTTGTAAATTGAAACTACTTTCTAGGTATCTTATTTTTCTCTCCTTCTCATAATTAAGAAATGTGTTGGATGTATGTTAATAGACTATTATGGATTTAATAGAAATATTTAAGGCCCCACACCAGTGTTGATTTTGGTCATGAAGAAGGGAATCATTGTGAATTATGGATTGTTCATTGGAATTGAACCATTGAACAGATGGATTATCCCATGGAGGTTCAATTAAATATAGAGACAACTCATTTTTTCCTAGATCCAAGTTATAGGTTGAAAATTGTGAGGCGGAAAGGTTCGATTCCTTTATTCGGCAATGATATGGGGTAGTGTTTCTAAGCATGCCTAGATATCCTTTAAATAAGTCCATGCTTTCTAGATTATTTGACATGTGAAAGGTCTCTCCTTCACCACCCGAGATTTGGTCAGGAGAGGCACCTAATGCAAATCCCTTGGCACTACAAACCCCTGCTAGTATATGTATTCCATTTTGTTGCATCAAGCATATGGCTTCCTCTAGGCCAACATCTCAGACTTAGGAATCTTTCTAGTTAGGGTAGGGTAAGTGATAATTAGGATAGATTTTCTTGTTAGAAGAGATTATATTTCCCGTTTGATTAGGACCTTAAACTTTCTAGTAGGTATCTTTAAATTGCTTTAGTGACTACCTTGACATAGTTATAGGTGTTTGATTTCATTGTATATATTTTTATTAGTTAGTTTTTTTTTCAATAACACATTCTCCATCCTTTGAGATTAGTGCTTGTTACCCCTTAGACTAGGAGAAACTAAGGAGATCATGTCTCAAGGCCCACAAGTACCATACATGGAGTGTCGAGAGATAGATTTACTAGCATATCCCTACAGGGCCCCTCATATTCATTGATTTACCACCATACATCACCAGCAACAAAGAAGTGTCCATCACACTGGCCTGGCCCCAAAGGATAGCAGGTCTTGCTTCATGAGTTAATGAGTCTGGTATCATGCTAACTGTCACTCTAATAATTAAAGCATTTGAATATGTTGCAAATAATTTTTTCTTGATTACAAAACGTTTTCCTGGAAATTATACCTTTTTTCTTATTTAACCTTGGTGGGTGTCATTTTTTCCTAGTAAGTTGGTCACCCTCAAGAATAGGATGCTATTGGGGGGTTCCTTGAAAATTCATCATACCATTCTCGAACACACTTATCACTTTCCATACTCAACCATTTCATCTCCTTATCTTTAGGGATTTTTGGGTGCACTGACCCAAGAATGGATTGTACCTCATTTCATGGGAAGAAGGGGTCAAAGGCCCATAGGGAAATGTAGCTGGAAAAGGATAAAATTCAATCATGAACCTTCCAAATGCTCTCCCAAAGAGGTATTGAGAACAATGAAGTGTTTCTCCTAAAATAATTGAAAGACCTGCAAAAGAAAAATCACATTATATAGATGTCCCACTTGTCAAGGAGGTGCATTTATGTTGTGTCCTTTTCTTTCCATGCATATGGAACTCGGTGTACCTAAGATTCAAGTGACACTGTGGTGATCTTTTCTTTACATGTCTTAGAGTACCCAATTGTTTTGGACTTTAATCAATTAATGGAAAAAAGGGGGTTGGAAAAATGTTGCATCGTTGATCTGGATTATTTTGAGAATGAAATGAAGGTGGAAATATAATAAGTAAGTACATAGATATATTTCCATAAACATAGAGATACAGTAATGCACACTTTTTATTAATAACAGAAATGTACATAAACGGTAAAAATACAGAATGAATGAACTCGCTAGATTGGTGGCAGCTTATCTTTGAGAAGAGATGTGATGGATACAGTCATTCGCAAGAAGATGGTGTTTATAATGCGGCTCCAAAGGCATTTTTAACATAAATAAAATCCAAAACCCTAACCCTGGAAGATGAAATGCCAAAAGGTTTGGAGGCCTCGATGAAGGTAATTGATACGTCAACTTCCCAAGGGTGTAAATTTTGCATACGATCTATGTTTGGGGAGTACGATAGCTCATTGGATTGGTCTAGCCGAGGACAACACATTACATTCTACCTAGAATCTGCCTTTATTTATGTGCTAGGAACTTTTGAGCCCAAAAAACATCATTTAGGGCCTCAAAACGGCCCCGGAAGTTTAGGACCCGAAAAACCATAGAAAAACT
>JASDQU010010926.1:18455-56722 GCA_032191745.1 Picea mariana | reverse complement strand
ATTTACACCCCATAAGTATGTACACTCTTCCACGCGGGGGAGTGCAGAGGGGGGGTACCCCCTCTGCGGGGTTCAAGGGGGCTATCCCCCCGGCTGGGGGGTCTAGGGGCAAGCGGGCCCCTAGCGGGGGTTTGGGGGCAGCGTCCCCCGATGGGGATTCAGGGGCGAAGCCCCCGAAGCAAAAATTTCCTTGTAAAAGTATATTGTAATTTCATTATAAATATGGACCGTTCATTATAAGGTCACATATCTAATGGTAGAGATTATGTTAGGATTTTTTTCCCTAGAAGGCAACCCTCTTTTATGAGAGAAATGTATCGCGACTATGGTTGATGGTGAATATTGTATTCTGAGATAGGAGACTGTGAGAGAAAGAAGAGGAAGTTACAACGGGTTTTGCTGTAGGTTGTATCCCTTCATTTGTTGGATAATAATAAAGGAAGGACCTGGCAATTTCTCTGGTGGACGTAGCCCACATTGGGTGAACCACGTAAATCTGTGNGTGTCTCTCTTGTATTGTGTGTCTTCTATGTTTTGTTTCTGCATTTGTTTTATTTTATTGCTCCACGGTCCTGTTTTTCTAACATACAATACACATGAAAGGATGAAGTACATCAACAACCACTGGTAACAATTCATGTGGAAGCTATTACACAAGTAACAATTGCAAGATAAGCTGAAATCAAAATAAATCTTGAAGAAACCTAGAAGAAGTAAAGACAGAAAGAAGTCAGCAATCAAGAGGAAATTGGAAAAAGACTTGCAGACCGAAGCGTAGACTCTCTTAGATGGAGGGAGCCGATTATATATTTTCAAAATAAGAACATGCATTCATACATGAAGAAAGGATTAGGATGGAGATAATCCTATGATCCATTGAAGATGATGGTGTATATATCCATGGTAGCAGCCATGAAGAGAAGTACGTGTTCAGTTTGACTTTAGAAGAAGTCTTCTTTGAAAAGAAGTCTTAAAGTATCCCTGGTTGTCCATCTGCATCCATGATCCTATGATGAAAGGAATAAGTTGGAATCTTCATGGCATGGAATCTATAGAAAACTCCATGGACCTAAGAGATAAAGAAAATCATAAGGAAGAACATGAAGATTCCAAAAGAGAAAGAAAAGACAGAACAACCAATTATTGTATCCAGAATAACAAGACTACCAGCCTGACCTGAACTCACTAAAAGAAATCAAGCAAAGGAACTGAAAGTTGTGACGAAGAACAATGTATGGAAGACTTATGAATGAAAGCATTGTGAGATCCAGAACTAGAGGTTCTCCCAGATGGAGGGAGAAGACTATGATGATTGTTTGTTCCAATAAACCAAACATACCTCTACATGAGTCATTATATCGTCTGCAATATCCATGGGTTGGAGTTTACATCAGATGAATGCAAAGACTGTTCTCCAGAATAATTGAACAAATAACGTATGTAGAACAACCTCAAGGCTTTAAGGTATACCAGGAAGAGGCCTTTGTATGCAGATGGAAGAAGAAAACTTGGTGGAGAACCTCCAATGCATAGCAGAAGTGTGGTGAAAAACCTTCTATAATAGAGATATTGTATCAGAATGGTTACTCAGAACTCAAGGATGATGAATTTCCAATCCATGACAAAGCTCTCATGATGGTAGAAGAAGTACCACTTGGATATGTTCCAGTTTGACCCTTTCCACAAAGTTATGAGCTAGCAGGAAACAAAAGATGAATCCAACAATGATATACTATAATGATCAGAGCTATATGAAGCCTTCAGAGAAAACCAGTGTTCCAGAAAGACCAAAATACATTGAGATCAAGCATTACATTCTCCATGATGAAGTCCAGAAAAGAGAAGTGGTTCTCCAATATATATCTCCACAGATGAGCAGATAAGCAAATATTTTGGTAAAGCCTCTGTCCAAAATGAAAGAGTTTGTGTACTCAAGTTGGAGCTCGTGGAGAGGACTTCCTTATTGAAAAAGGAAGAGATGACTCCCAGGTTGGGAGGGAGCACTGATGTGTTATTGATTTATGGACAGTCATTTTTCAGTTCGAAAAATGGTCCAAGATGAGTAGTTCCTTTCCAGTTTGGAAAGTGGTTTGAGATATCTAATGGACAGGAATTTTTGAGTTCGGAAAATGGTCCAGATCGAACAGTCATTTTCGTAATGAAAATGGTTCGATGGATTGTTGATGTACGATAGACATCGATCCCCCTTATGGTTAACATAGGGAATGGTCTAGGACATTCTCTCTTTTTGACGGTCACTCTCAATAGTCATCAAGAAGATTGCTTTGCCTCGACGGACAATCATTCTTTCGAAGCTCACATTTTTTAGCAGTTTCGAAGAATGGTCCATTTTGGAGGTTGGTGCAGGACGATCATTTCCTTAGGAAATGGTCTGGATAGTCATTCCCTAGGCATATTCATTCTCTCCATGTTGCACTTTGTTTAGTGCCGGAGGAATGGTCCAGATAGGTGAATGGTCCAGGTTCAACAATCAGGGACAAGCATTCCCTAGGGAAGATTCATTCTCTCCAGGTTGCACTTTGTTTAGTGTCAAAGGAATGGCCCAGATAGCTGAATGACCCATGCTCAGAAATCGGGACAATTATTCTTCCTTACTTGAGAAGCATAGTCCAGATAGCTCATCATTGATGTTTTACCTTCTTAGGACAGATGCTCTTCCAGATATCACATATGTGAGTGGAAGAATGGCCGAGATAATTCAGTTTATATACCATAACAATGTTTTTTGTGTAGGTTGATGATATGATTGTTATGGAGACTGTATGTCTCCGGACAGTAGATGTATACTACTATAGTGGATGTGTTCCATTGTTTGTGACTATATGCCACTGATCAAGTATATGTGTGCTACTTGGTGTGGCAGTGTACCACTGGATTGTAGTTGTGTACTACTATGGATAGACATAGTTTTGTTCCATTGAATGGCATTGTTATGATTGCCTTGAAAACTATCAGTAGTGTTGGAAATGATTATCAGCTAGATGGATGATGAATGGACAAATATTTCCCAGACGGAAAATGGTTCAGGACATTTATTCTTCTAGGACATAAGTCTGGATTAGAAGAATGGCTCTTGTGTCACTCTGTGGAGTGAGTTACTTATCCAACATCATGTATGATTACTCAGATGGAGTATGGTTTTAAGAGATGATGCAGTTGATGACATTAATAGTGATGATGGTGCTTATGATCTAGTCATGAGATAGTCTATACGACTATGTTGATGCTACCAGGTGAATGGTATGTTTGTGCTCAAGACCATTACCTTCAATACCTCCCTAGCTAGGAGGAAGTGTTGATATTATGGTAGTTGCGGGAGGTATTTACCTCCACGTGTAAACCTGACAAGAATAGAACATTCTAGGAAGCAAGAAGAAACCCTAATTAGTTGGCTAATAACCATAGAAGACAAGTCGACTCAAGAGGATAACATGTATTAGGTTATTAGCCTCCAAGAGAAGAAGTCGGCTAAAGGAAATATTATATACTATAGGCACCCAGAATGAGAAGTCGACCCAGGCAGTTTGCCAATTTTAGTATAAATATAGGAAGTCAGTCTTCATTCTGGCAGGCATTCTTAGGACTGTAGAAGCAGCACTTGTGCGCACTGTAGTTGGCCAATTTGTGCACAAGTCTGGAGGAGAGTTGTCGTTGCAGTTGCTGCAGCTAGCAGATTTCGGTTTTGGCTTGGACTATCTCTTGGTTATGGTTTAGACTCTCTGATCAATTCTTGTTACTCTTTCTTGGTGTGCTATTCTTGGAGAAATATGTGCCACCCTTTGTTTGTCTATCTAGCCTAGGGTTTGCTTCCAGAATGATTCCCTATCAAGGTTAAGGTGCTCGAGGGTGGCTTTGGCCTATGGTTGGGTGACAATAGTGATATTCTCTATGATTAAATGAGCACATCCATCATATTCTAACACCGGTTTTTTTCGCCGGAAAAATTGCACTTTGACTATCACAATATATCCTTACAGCTTGTTGTACCAACCCAATACCTGAACACAATATTTGTAACCATACTGCTTCCTTACTTGCATGAGTGGTTGCCATGTATTCAACTTATGTAGTTGAAAGTTCCACTATGGCCTGTCTTTTTCTTATCCAACTTATTGCTCCTCCAAACAAGTTAAATACATACCCACTTGTAAATCTCCTGCAATCTAGATCTCCCTCCCAGTCTGCATCCACAAAGCCATGTATATCCATCACTATGTCTAATCCTGGTCTTCCTTGGTAGCACCAATCCATAGCTATATGTTCCACGCAAATACCTAAAAACCCCTTTTACTGATGTCTAGTGCTCCTTCCTTGGTTTTGACATATACCTGCTCAAAATTCCCACTGCATGTGCAATGTCTGGTCTAGTATAGACCATTGCATACCTAAAACTGCCAACTGCACTCGCATATGGAACACAAGACATGTCCTCCTCCTCTTCCTGTGTCTTGGGACACTGATCCGCAAATAACTTTACACCAAAAAGAATAGGAACCTTGACCTGTTTACATTCTTGCATATTAAACCTCTGCAATATTGTCTCAACATATTTTCTCTGATTTAACCAGAGTTTCCTCTTTTTCCGATCTCTTTTAATTTCCATTCCCAAAATGAAATTTGAAGCACCGATATCCTTCATGTCAAATTTAGAGGACAATTGAGCTTTCACATCGTGGATAATCTCCTTGTTGTTTCCTATCAGCAACATGTCATCCACATACAAGACCAAATAAATCAAATGATCACCAATTAATTTAAAATACACACAGTGATCCTCTTTGTTTCTTGTGAAGCCAAGTCCTAGCATATAAGTATCAAATTTTTGATACCACATCCTTGGTTATTGTTTTAAACCATACAGGGACTTTTTCAGCTTGCATACCAGTTCCTTCTTTCCCTTCACAGCATAACCTTATGGCTGCTTCATATAGATTTCTTCTTCAAGATTCCCATGTAGGAATGTTGTCTTCACATCCATCTGTTCTAATTCAAAATCAAATGCAACAGCAATAGATAACAGAAATATTATAGAGGTTAACTTGGAAACAGAAAAAAAAAAATCTCACCAAAATCAATTCCCTCAACCTAGGAATAACCCTTTGCTACTAACTGAGATTTGTATTTATCCACTTTTCTTTCTGCATTCAGCTTCTTTTTAAATGCCCATTTGCTTCCAATGGGATTTCTTCCAGTTGGAAACTCCACTACATCCCAAGCCTCATTCTTATCCAAAGATGTCATTTCTTCGTCCATGGCCCTTTTCAAGATATTTCCATCCTCTGAATCCACTACTTCCCTGACAGTTCTAGGATCATCATCAGTAATCGACAAAGAAAAATTTGAACGGAAATCAGATGGAGTATACCTTTCCGATAGACTTCTTTCTCGAACCACTCTCCTCAATACTATAGTATGAGGATCATATTCTTCTTATTCATGTTCTTCAGTAGAGTCTGACTCATTCTCCTTTAAATCAAACTCTATTTTCTCTGGGTCTTCCTTACTTGGTAGGACTCCATGTTTAAAAACATCCTTCATTTCTCTAAATACCACATCTCGGCTATACACTACCTTCTTAGTTTCTAGGTTCCAAAGCTTATAACCTTTGAGACCATCTTTATATCCAATAAAGATACACTTTTCAGCCTTCTTATCTAGCTTACTCATGTTTTCCTTTGGAACATGAACATATGCATCACAGCCAAATACCTTGACATTTGTGAGAGAAGGTTTCTTACCAGTCGATAACTCTTGTGGAGTCTTGTCATCCAGGGTTGATGAGGGTGATCTGTTTACCAGGTAACATGCAGTACACACTGCCTCTACCCGGAATTCTTGTCCTAACCCGGCACCACTGAGCATGCACCTTGCTTTTTCCATCAGCGTCATGTTCATCCTTTCTGCAACTCCATTATGATGAGGTGTATATGGAGTAGTCTTATGCCTTTCTATACCACACTTCTTACATAATTATTCAAATTCATTCTCGTAGAACTCTCCACCATTATCTGTCCTTAGCACCTTAATTCTTTTCTCTGTTTGATTCTCAACAAGAGCCTTAAACTCTTTAAAGATGTCAAATACTTTAGATTTCTTCCTGAGGAAATATATCCAAGTATTCATCAAGAAGTCGTCTATAAATGAGACATAGTACACATATTTTCCCAATGATGGGACCGATACAGGGACAAAAAAATCACTGTGAACTAGCTGTAAAATTCCTTCTGCCCTCGTTGCACTAGAAGGGAATCTTACTCGATTCTGCTTCCCATGTACACAATGTTCACAGAAATCAAAATCCGGAGAGAAGTTATACATACCTTCAACCATACCATTACCATGTAGTAGCCAAAGACCCTTCTCTTCGATATGCCTCAGTTTTTGATGCCACAGCATAACCTTTTCTCCAGAGACTATAGGAGTTCTTTCTTCTTCAAATCCAATATCAGGAACAATGGAACTATTACACCCATCACTATTAGTGCTTCCTTGGATCTTATACAGAGTTCCAAAGCGAACTCCCTTCAACAACACCATTGCTCCTCGAACCATCCTGCAGGTTTCCTTTTCAAATATTGTTTTTACCCCTGCATCATCCATTTTGCTTACAGAAATCCAATTTCTAGCCAAACCTGGGATGTGTAGAACATCGGGTAGTGTTATAATCCTTCCATATATGAGCCTCAACTTGACTTTTCCTCGTCCTATGATTCTGGTTGTTGAATCATCACCTAAGAAAACATTACCTCCATCATACCTTTCATATGCGCATAACCACTCCCTGTGGGGAGTCATATGAAAGGATGCACCAGATTCAACCAACCATGCCTCATGATCTGCATGTGTGCTTGAAGAAGACAAGTACACATCCCCTCCTTCTTCCTTGGAGGTATTTTCTTCTGTAGAAGAAGATTCCTCAGATCCCTTCTTTTTCTCAACTTTGGATCTACATTGCTTATTGTAGTTCCCTTCTTTTCCACATCTCCAACATACCTTTACAAAATTTCTGGGAGATTTAAATCTACCCTTAGACTTAGATCTCCCACTTGAGAACTTAGATCTATTTCTTTCCTGGGAACATCCTATTGCAAATAATGCATCTGTTCTCTGTCCTTCCATATTCTTTCGTCTCATCTCCTCTGACAAAAAGGATGAGACCACTTCATCAAACTTCAAAGCAGTTGTATTACTACCTATGGGAAAAACCAGACTATCCCACAAGTCTGGTAAAGAACATAGTAAATTGATACATTTATCTTCATCTGAAATTTTAATCTCAACAGATACTAACCGACTTACCACATTATTGAAGGCATTCAAATTCCCTGCCACTAAGTCTCCATCTCTCATCCTCATGTTATACAGCTTCTTTCTCAGTAATAGTTTATTTACCATGGACTTAGACTGATACAACTTCCCCAACTTATCCCATAAATCCTTGGTTATAGCTTCCTCTGACACATTCAGTAATACTGAATCTAAGAGACATAGTCGGATTATGCTCTTTGCCTTCCGATCTAACCTCTTCCAGTCATCTATTGAATTTCTTGTAGGTACAGTACTTGGATCTACCGCGATCCACTGATCTTTGTCCACCAATAGTTCTTCCATCTTGAGCTTCCACAGCTCAAAAAATTTCCCATTAAAATTCTTGATCTCCATTTTCGAATTGCTCGCCATTTCTTTTCACTTGAAAAATCAATACCACAAATCTCCCACTTTAACAAGGCTTATCACGGTCCTTAGCCAAACCCTTGACCAAAAAGGTGTCCCCCTGAAGCCAACAAAACTCTGATACCAAATGTAGATTTTAACCTTATACAATATTTACTACAAACAAATTTTTAGTAAAAGAACAGAAAAGATACAATGGCAAATACAAACATTACACAGAGATTTTTCCCCTGGAAACCCAAACCGGGAAAACCAGCATATTCTATATCCATTCATAGTGATACATTGTTTACAATAAAATATACAAATAGGAGCCACCAACATGCAAAACCCTAACCCAATGACCTGGATTAGTCAACAACCATAATTCCTTAACCAGATATAGAAAACCATCGACAAAAACCATGTGCCGAAAAACCTCCCAAAAATGCAACATGTTCCCGAGGCAAAAAACATTTCTCAGGGGTGGCCAGCGATAAATCCGTTCAGGAGTGGTTGTGCCTACGATTGGGTGGAAACAGGCACCCCTTTTAGCACTCGCTTCACAATTTATGGTTTCTGATAAGTATTTTCATACTCTGTGTATTGAAATGGAAGTGAAGGTTGAATGCCTAAATTTATGGTTAAATTTTATAGTTTTTAATAAATCATTAGAAATGCTTATTATTTTTTGTGAACCTATGTCTTTAAATGGTCTACTATTTTCCTCAGCTTAGCAGCTAGAGATTTGTGGTATGTGGGTCTAAAAGTGAGTCTAAGATTAAGCTACGATCTCTACACTAGCTAAAAAATTCCTAAGGGAGTTATTCACAAGGATTTTCCTTGTAATAAAAGAGAGTCGGGGTAGAGTAAACTGGAATACTTAAGTCCTGCCGACCTATCGAATCATCTTTGTGGGAGTACTAAGTTCAAACTATGTGGAAGGAGGGCGCCTCATTCAAACCCTTCACCTATGTGACTGAGGGCTTATGTCCACGGTTCTAATCAAACTGCGGCTAAGTGTTGAGCGTGTAGCCTCGAGGCTTGTCCAAGATTTCATATGACAAAGGTCTAGGAATCATGTGCTAGACCCGAAAGGAGCTAAGCCTTTCTGGCATTGGAACTTCGAGAGTTCGGTGCTCCAGGGTGTTATGACCTTACTACTTTCAAATAGGTCGAAGGAAACTTGTTTCTAGGGTTACCCATGAGATCGATCGGCATGTGACGGTGTCCCTAACCATGACAGATGGACCCGTCCCACCGTTAGACACTGACCCACCTACGAATCGCGAAGAAACGTGAGCCGCATATCCAAGGGTATTCAAGAGTCTCCCCGGCCATTGGATCTACATTGAGGTCAGTCTGACTTGACTACTTTGGGAGAATAACGGTGTCATAGCACCAAATTCCCGGAACGTTGGAGTTGCGAACTAGTGAGAAATGTAGATCTAGGGACGCATCGGAATCCTTCTTGGTCGTTGGATCCACATTGCGGTCAGTCTGGCATTGACCACTCCAGGATAAAGGGGGTGGTAAGAGAGAGGAAACCCCAAACCCCAAACTCGCGAAGTGATAATAGTCATAGATCCGAGGACGTTTTGGGATCTCCCATGACCATTAGATCTAGAACGTGGTAAGCTCAATGCTGACTACTATGGGAGCAAGGAGGAAATCACACAACGAATTCCTTGAATGTTGAAGTTACAAAGCAACGGAGGCTGCAGATCAATGGATCTATGTGGACGCATATTCACTATGAGATCTAAGGGTGTTGGAAGGCTATCAATTCGAAGTGACGTGGCACGTTGACCTCACCCAGGGTGACGTGGACCCACAATTGACGTGTCACCTGGATTCATACTTTTCGCAGACCCTATGTGCCCATTTAAATGTGACATGTGTCACCCACTAAAGGGGCCATGTGTCATATATGCCTTGCCACATGTCACCCCCTAGCACGTATTATCTTGGCCTATTGACAAGTGGAGTACTCGAGACCCACTTGTCCTTGTCTCTGCGTTTAATGCGCCACCACGGATAAGGATGGACCCTTCGGGAGTCCAAGACTTCAAAACTCTAGAGGTTTGGAGTGTAGTGTCATAAATAAGACGATTAAAATAAGCAAAAATTTTGATGCCCCATCCCTAGAAAGGGTACATAGGGGTCAGGTGTGTTACACTGGCGCATAGGCCTGAGGCCATCACGCTCTCCCTCCTCTTCCTCTTTAATGCACTTTGTAAATTGAAACTACTTTCTAGGTATCTTATTTTTCTCTCCTTCTCATAATTAAGAAATGTGTTGGATGTATGTTAATAGACTATTATGCATTTAATAGAAATATTTAAGGCCCCACGCCAGTGTTGATTTTGGTGATGAAGAAGGGAATCATTGTGAATTATGGATTGTTCATTGGAATTGGACCATTGAACAGATGGATTATCCCATGGAGGTTCAATTAAATATAGAGACAACTCATTTTTTCCTAGATCCAAGTTATAGGTTGAAAATTGTGAGGCGGAAAGGTTCGATTCTTTTATTCGGCAATGATATGGGGTAGTGTTTCTAAGCATACCTAGATATCCTTTAAATAAGTCCTTGCTTTCTAGATTATTTGACATGTGAAAGGTCCCTCCTTCACCACCCGAGATTTGGTCAAGAGAGGCACCTAATGCAGATCCCTTGGCACTACAAACCCCTGCTAGTATATGTATTCCATTTTGTTGCATCAAGCATATGGCTTCCTCTAGGCCAACATCTCAGACTTAGGAATCTTTCTAGTTAGGGTAGGGTAAGTGATAATTAGGATAGATTTTCTTGTTAGAAGAGATTATATTTCCCGTTTGATTAGTACCTTAAAATTTCTAGTAGGTATCTTTAAATTGCTTTAGTGACTACCTTGGCATAGTTATAGGTGTTTGATTTCATTGTATATATTTTTATTAGTTAGTTATTTTTTTCAATAACACATTCTCCATCCTTTGAGATTAGTGTTTGTTACCCCTTAGACTAGGAGAAACTAAGGAGATCATGTCTCAAGGCCCACAAGTACCATACAGGAGTGTCGAGAGACAGATTTACTAGCATATCCCTGTAGGGCCCCTCATATTCATTGATTTACCACCATACATCACCAGCAACAAAGAAGTGTCCATCACACTGGCCTGGCCCCAAAGGATAGTAGGTCTTGCTTCATGATTTAATGAGTCTGGTATCATGCTAACTGTCACTCTAATAATTGAAGCATTTGAATATGTTGCAAATAATTTTTTCTTGATTACAAAACGTTTTCTTGGAAATTATACCTTTTCCCTTATTTAACCTTGGTGGGTGTCATTTTTTCCTAGTAAGATGGTCACCCTCAAGAATAGGATGCTACTGGGGGGTTCCTTGAAAATTCATCATACCATTCTCGATCACACTTATCACTTTCCATACTCAACCATTTCATCTCCTTATCTTTTGGGATTTTTGGGTGCACTGACCCAAGAATGGATTGTACCTCATTTCATGGGAAGAAGGGGTCAAAGGCCCATAGGGAAATGTAGCTGGAAAAGGATAAAATTCAATCATGAACCTTCCAAATGCTCTCCCAAAGAGGTATTGAGAACAATGAAGTGTTTCTCCTAAAATAATTGAAAGACCTGCAAAAGAAAAATCACATTATATAGATGTCCCACTTGTCGAGGAGGTGCATTTATGTTCTGTCCTTTTCTTTCCATGCATATGGAACTCGGTGTACCTAAGATTCAAGTGACGTTGTGGTACTCTTTTTTTTACATGTCTTAGAGTACCCAATTGTTTTAGACTTTAATCAATTAATGGAAAAAAGGGGGTTGGAAAAATGTTGCATCGTTGATCTGGATTATTTTGAGAATGAAATGAAGGTGGAAATATAATAAGTAAGTACATAGATATATTTCCAGAAACATAGAGATACAGTAATGCACACTTTTTATTAATAATAGAAATATACATAAACGGTAAAAATACAGAGTGAATGAACTTGCTAGATTGGTGGAAGCTTATCTTTGAGAAGAGATGTGATGGATACGGTCATTCGCAAGAAGACAGTGTTTATAATGAGGCTCCAAAGGAATTTTTAACATAAATAAAATCCAAAACCCTAACCCTGGAAGACGAAACGCCAAAAGGTTTGGAGGCCTCGATGAAGGTAATTGATACGTCAACTTCCCAAGGGTGTAACTTTTGCATACGATCTATGTTTGGGGAGCACGATAGCTCATTGGAATGGTCTAGCCGAGGACAACACATTACATTCTACCTAGAATCTGCCTTTATTAATGTGCTAGGAACTTTTGAGCCCAAAAAACATCGTTTAGGGCCTCAAAACGGCCTTGGAAGTTTAGGACCCAAAAAACCATAGAAAAATTGCCAAGGTGGAAACCCTTGTTTTGAACCAGTGGAATAGGTGGGTGGCCACCAATTTCCACCTGAATCATTCTTCCCCCCTTAGGAATAAATGGTCCACATTGTGTCAAGTTCTCGTGGAAGATGGGGAAGCTTTTGCTGAATCTAAACCTTGGTGAAGTGTTTTCCTTGCTAAAGAAGTTGTCCTCCTTAGCTTGTTGAAGGTTGTTATGAACCTGGTGCTAGAGGCATTGGATCCATTCAACCAATCTAGTTGCATGATTTGCTCAAGTGTGGGAGGACTTTGTTGATGAAGATGCGATATGAGGAGTATGAAGGGCTATGTTGTAACTTTGTTGGATTGGGCAGTGTGGAGGCACCCCCATAGGTGACGCAACAATATTTTTTTTCTCTTCTACAATCTACTTATGTTTGATAGAAAGGTATTGGTCTGAGGCTGCACTGGTTGGAGTGTCCTTCTATTCACCTTATGACCATATCATGAAGAGGATAAACTTTGTGGTATGAAATATTACTTCGTGGCAGTGTTTTATCGAGACAGTAGCCAGGACTACCTCTAGTATCATGTAGAGTTGACCCCCCAGAGTAACAATGACACTACGGGGTCGAGACTCATAAATAGCATGACACGTCCACATATATGGTTGGCCTAATAGAACATCATAGAATTTCAGTGGGGCAACATCACACAGTACTTCATCCTTAAAGGTCTTGATGTCATAGGATAGGTGACATTGTTGGGTGACACGAAGATCTCGACCCTGGCGAAGCCACCCGATGATGTATGGTTGCGGGTGTGGTGTTATTGGAAAATACAACTGCTTGACAACCTTTATTTATATTAGTTTCTTTTGGCTTTCTCTATCAACAATAAAATGCAGTGGGGTCCCCTTCAACCACATTTGTGAATGGAAGAGGCGCTCCCCCTCTTCAAGATCCTCTAGTTCGTTTGGTTGGATTGTTGTGGTTGCGATAGTAGAAGTGGGTTCTGCATCAATGATCTATATTCTTTTATTGTTTTCTGAATCAGATTCCAAGTCAAGGCTCGATTATGTTTCTTTGAGCTCAGACAACAATGATTGTTTTGAGAGACATTCATCGGTGTTGTGCCAAGGGATTTTGTGGAAATCACACCACTTCCCAATGTCATTTTTTCATCTTTTTGTTACCCTTATTTTCCTACAACTTGGACTAGTGGTATTGAGGTTGGTTGTTCTATGAGATAGGGTTATCTTTACCATACTTCGGTTGTTGCGGATTTTCAAACCTGAACTCTCGCTTCGTTTGCTCCTTAAATTCCTGCTCAATTTTGGCAGTATATCAATAAGCAGATCCCACTGACGAGATGTCTAGAAACTCCATTTCGGTTTGGATGTACCTGTGTAGAGCCCTGCAGTATTTTAGAACCAGATGTCACATAGAGTCTTTGATACCCATATTGGTTCACAAGGTATGGAAGGTATTTGTGAACTCTGACACTATTTGTACCCTCTCATGATGCAATGTGGTCCATATCATGTACTGGTCGTCATAGTTTCCAACAGGGTAATACTGCTCCTTGACCACATCCATAAAAAAATCCCAAGTGGGCTCGGCCCCAAATATTCCAGACTCATCTGTGTATTTTTTCTCCTAGTAAGTTTTCCACCAATGTTTTACATGGGAAAGAGCCTTAAGGAGTGCAAAGGTGATCTTTTCTCTATCAGAAAAATTATGAACAAAGAAATAACCTTCTAGAAAATTTAACCACTTTTTCAAAGCATCTGCATCGATCTAACCTTCAAATACGAGAATATAAAAATTAACTTGTACCCTGAATGGGGCAGTGTCTCCAAAGAAACTACATGACGAATACGCGCCTGCTATTGTTGGTAATCATTGAATGATTTGGAAAAAATTCTCCAACATCGCGTT
This sequence comes from Picea mariana, assembly GCA_032191745.1. NCBI lineage: Eukaryota > Viridiplantae > Streptophyta > Pinopsida > Pinales > Pinaceae > Picea > Picea mariana. The sequence continues at coordinate 42,745 of JASDQU010010926.1, read as the reverse complement.
CCTCTATTGCGCGATGGCTTCCGCGAGCAAAAACTTGATAGGATCTTCTGCTCCCTCGTCTCTCTTTTCCTCTTCTTGTGCTAGAGAGAGCAATTTTCCTCAAGAGAAATTAGCTCAAGACCCAACTCTCTATACCTTGATCTCGTCAGGGACATGCATTAAGAAACGAAAAGGAGTAGCCTACTATGATACCATTGATCTGGATTATTTTGAGAAAGAAATGAAGGCAGAAATATAATAAGTAAATACACAGATATATTGCGAGAAACACAGAGATACAGTAATGCACAATTTTCATTAATGACATAAATGTACAGAAACTGTAAAAATACCGAGTGAATGAACTCACTAGAATGGTGGTAGCTTATCTCTGAGAAGAGATGTGATGGCCACACTCATTTGCAAGAAGATGGTGTTTACAATGAGACTCCAAAGGCCTTTTTAACATAAAGAAAATCCAAAACCCTAACCCCAAAAGACGAAATTCCAAAAGGTTTGTGGGGCCCGATGGGGGTATTTGATACATCATGTTGAATATTATGAAATTATTTGCTTAAACCCTAGGAGAGGAACATGAGGTGTTTATTTCTCTCTCTATTTCTTTCCACTAATTAAATTGTCAAGAGGGTCTTGTCTAGGGTAGGCTTCTAAAGCCCTAAAGTGCTATCACTTTGGAAGTCTTGTTCTAGTGGCTTGTTGCAAAATATATATTTCAAGTGTCCAAGGAGAAGAGGAATTCTCTAGAGCCCAAAAGATATTGCACTCTAGCAAAAATTCCAAATTTGAGACTCAAAGCTTGAGGCCTTGAAGTGCCAACACCTCAAGACTTCATCTCTCCATCCTTAGACAATATTATCATTTATTTATCCAAGTTATATTGCTATTGTAATTGACTCCATAATCCCAAAAGGCTCTTGTCTACTTTCTCTATCTTGTGAAGGAATCGATCAAACAAATATTTCATTATATTCTCTAAAGATTCTACTAACTCTTGCTAACCATGGCCTAGCTAGAATCTCTAACTAACTTGTTGTTGTAGTGAATCTTTTCTACAGCCATCTAACTTGCTTCATTTTACTACATAAATCACTCTAACATTAGCTTAACATACTCAAAAATTGCTTGTAGAAAGTGTTAATTGATCTGCTGAATGAATGTTAAGTTTTCATTGTACTTTCATGCTACTCTGAGTTGAATTTCTCATGGTTGTTACAAAAGATTAATTGTTGTTGTAAACTGATAACTTGTTGCATTTTTTCTTCAGCCATCACATATTTAACTTGTCTATTGTCTAGTGAGGTAATTTATCATATTTGTACTTGAAAATTGAAATATATATGTTATATTTGTTCTTGTTTCGGGAAGGTACATCGAGCTCTTCCTTAGCTTCAATTTCATGGACATAGACATTTGACTTAGGTAACCGATGAGAGGGGGGGTATATCTTGATCATACCATTAGCTATCCCAGCCCTTTAGGTTACCGGGGACGCCTCCCCTGGGGTAGACCTCATCTATCCCTAAAACGTGGGGATTTCCTGCTAAGGTGACAGTGGTAGGTTATCTTATTGCTATGCCAATTTGGTTTACTTACCTTGGACTTGGAAAGTACTGTAAATGTGTTGAACCTTATTTTGAGGCAGCCATGTAATGTGATGCTCCTGAATCTATGATCCAAGCATCGGGAGAGGAGTTGATGGAAATCAAGGCATGGATAGAATTTTCTTTCTTGGGATTTGGTTCTTCTGGCTTCTTCTTCTTGGCACCCTCAGGGATGCGATCTCCAAGGTTGTTTTGCTGAAGTATTTGAGTCATTAGATCTTTCTTTTTTGCATGCATGCGGATTCTGGATGGAATCTTTTGTGGCAGTACGTGCATTTCTCCCTTTTTCTTCCCTTTTCCCCTTTGGATCTAGAGGCATTGATGAAGGTTTTTGAGTACCCTTCCTTCATCGAATTTGCATGAGATTTCCTTTGTCCTTTATCTTTATATTTTTGATATTGATGGATGCCATCTTGCACAGTAAGTGCATGTGCCTTTGGGCCTTTGATTTTTCCCATGTTGATGAGCTTGGTTTGCTCTTGTGTCAGGTATTCGATAAAGTCCTCAAGAGAAGGCATCTTCCAGGTGGCTCCAGAGGTGAATTTGACTGAATGGAATGTGGACATGAACACAGAGAATTCAAGATCAAGTTTGGAGAGAATGGTAAGAACCATGTGTTTCTCCTCCTTAGAATTATCAACCCTGCAAGCTTTGAGTTGCGATAGTAAATCCTTGAATTTTGTAAAGAAATATTGGATATTGTCGAAGCTTTTTGGATCAAATGTGAGCAATTCCACCTCCAAAATGTGTCCCCTCATCTCATCCTATTTTCCAAAGAGACCTTCCAGGGTGGTCCAGGCTTCATTGGGATTCTTACAAGAAGATATGTGAAAAACGAGATCGGGAGAAATACGACTGCAAATTGTTTTGAATGCTTCATCTATTCGATTTAAGTACTTGGATTTTTCTATGGTTGATGTCGGTTCTGCGTCTGTATTCAAGGTTAACATATACAATCCTCTGGTTCTATTTTCTCCTTCCATGCAAAGTAGTTGTAAGGTGTAAGAATGAATTCTTTTTGGAAATCCATATTTCCGATCTCTTCAATCTTTTGTACCTGCAAAAAAATTTGGTGTAGTTTTTGCTTAGCATTATGTCATCTATGATGCCATGTAAATGTGTTGAACCTACACAGAATAGATCTAGATAGGAAATACTACACACATTTGCGGAGAGAAATTGAGAAAGCAGAAGAAGGAGAGAAAGAATGGAAGAAAAATCATTAACTGTGATGAATAATGAATAATTTACACATGATATACTTTGTATAACTCAATGAATGCACATTGGAGGAGAACCAATGCACCATAGTGGTGGTCTAGAGTGATTTGGACACACACCAGTAGTTACGGGAGTGAACTGCCATCTAGTCTAGTCTCTCAGGAAGTTACGGGAGTGAACTGCCACCTAGTTGAGTTACTAGTCAACCAATCTTCAGTGAACTCACTGAACAGAGTGTAGTGAGGAGTAGATCGATGAATCAAGGGTAATGCGCATGTCTGGTGATGATCCCAAGGCATGTGCGCATTAGCATGGTGATGATCCCAATGTTGCATGGTGACAAAATCAATGCAGCATCTAGACTCAATTCAACTAGTCAAACTGAAGTGTCAATTGAAGAGAATATTCTCCAGGTGGAATATTCTCCCCTAAAATATAGGAGACTGGATAATGACCAATAAACAAGGAAAAACCTTAGGAAAAAGAAATCCTAGTTGTGTGTGAAGTAACTCTAACAAGTACAAATTGCGCGATAACATTGTGGTGCCATAGCTGGGGAAAATTGAGTCAGTTCCTCAACAAAACATCTCTTGTGAGCTTTTCCCAAAGCCCTTATTTTACAATATTACCTGGGGAATCCATCGAGGGTGATTCCCTCACTTCCTTTGATGATCCTAGAATGATTGTCTGGTGAATCCATTGGTGGAAACCCTATAACAACCAACCATGCCTTCTCCATGTGATCCAGGTGACATTTTTGTACCCCTGGACATGAGTGAAATCCCAGGGTATCCTCGGTATATGCTTCCTTTGTACAAGTTGACATGGCTACCCATATTTTCCGGTAATGATGACAATACTAATGAAAAACATATGAGTAATTCAAGGGATTTCTTTCAATTGAACCCTGTGGATGATGAAGTTGAAGACTTGGTAATGAAACTCTTCGTGACCACTCTTCATGACACTGCTAGAATATGGTATGATGGTCTTCCAGATAAAAGCATCAAGACATGAGATCAATTTGAAGAAATCTTCAAGAACAAATGGGGCACTAAAGAAGACCCTGACGTGCTCTATCACATAAAAAGGGTTGAAACTTGCAAAGAGGAGCAAGAATTACCTCATGATTCTATTAAAGACGATGAAGACTTGATTCAAGAACAAGAACCTGAAAAGGTAAATCATGAGGAAAATCACCAAGAAGAACATGAGTTACCTTGCGAACATATTAAGGAACTAATCCACGAAGAGGTTTCTCCTTAAGACAAATCCATGGTGTCTGCTCCTCCAACCGATGAAGTCATCCAAGCTTCTATTCCTCCTACGCAAGAAGAAGATAAAATGATGAGTCATTTCCCTTTTGATGTTTTTGATGATGCTCTATTCTATGATTCAAAAAATGAAGAAATATTAGAGGAATCCTTAGATGCACTAATCCCTCCATGTTATAAGGATGTGGTTAATAATATTGATAATTTCATATATGTTGGGAGACGTAAATGGGATGTGATTGGTCATGACCAAGATCCTATTTACGATATTGAAGGACATCTTCAATTGTTTCCTTTATAGTTACAACCATGTATAATTACTACTGATTCAGATAATTGGAAACACAAAGATGACATGATCATTGATTTGTTCCATCACCCAAGGATGAATTACTAAAACATTCTCATGATTATTTTTGGTCATGCCTTGAGGAGTTTGATGCATGTCCTTTTGAGCACTTGGATTTACTCTATGAAGAGAATTTTCAACCATTGTTGTGCTGTAATTTTCATGAGGGTAAGGACATGGTTTTCTTGGGACACAAACTTCATGATGATATTTCTCAGCCTTCCTTTGTTCCTTCATCTCACTATGTCACTAAGGATGCAACTGGGAAACATCCTTTTTGTCTCAAGTTCTCTCCAGTGCAAATATTTTTCTTAGAATATAAGGGTAGGTTGAAAGCTTTGAGAAAAAGTTTTATATCTCAATCTTTCAACTTTCCCCTAAGAAGTTGCCAGTCGTCCTCTAGATTCTTGTTCAACCCTTCTCAGGCCTCGGGGAGTGATAAGATCCAGGGTAGTCAATCTTTAGAGTTTCAAAGTCATCCTCTCAAATATTCATCCTTTCGTGACCCTTTTCAGAGATGGAATGAGCATTCTTGTGGATATGTGAGTTGGCATGATTTTTTCCCTCCCTCACGCCTCCATGAGTTAGATTTTACAATTAACTATGATATACTTCATACTTATGTCTTTTTTGTGCTTGATTTGTCCTTTTTATGGTTGATGATGAAGCATAGAGGTAGATGTTGTGATACAATGCTAGAGTGGTTTCACTGGTTACATGATTATACACAACATTTGTGAACATAGAATAGTGTAGGTAGGTAGGCATTGCATTATATATATCTGCATATCATGCTAGTATAGGTTGGATTTAACTTAGCCTAGTTTACATACATTCTTGTGATTTACATGTTATCTTCTTGTAGCATTCCTATGTCATACTTATATATTTTCATTGACATGTTAGGATAGAAATATTGGAAAATTTTCTTTTTAACATTTGCTTTTGGGATTTTGATCATTTTCATAAGAACAAGGGGTGATAGAACCACCCTAGGTACTCTCACAATTTTTCTTGAGTGTGTAGGCACAGGTCATACCAGAGATGTTGAGTTTCTCATGCACTCTACGATGAGCACCTGTCCCCGAGTAGGAGCCTGATGTTACCCCTTGGACTAGGGGTAACTAAGGAGATCATGTATCGAGGCCCGCGAGTAGCAGACATGGACTATCGAGCACCAAATTGACTAGCATAGCCTTGCAGGGCCCCTCCTATTCATTGATGCACCACCATACATCACTAGCAGCAGAGCAGCGTCTATCACACCGGCTTGGCCCCATAGGACAACAAGTCTTGCTTCATGAGGTAATGAGTCATGTATCATGGTAAGTGTCGCTCTAATAATTGAAGCATTTGAATATGTTGCAAATAATTATTTCTTGATTAAAGAACGTTTGCTTGGAAATTATACCTTTTGTCTTATTTAACCTTGGTAGGTGTCATTTTTTCAAAGTAAGTTGGTCACCCTCGGGAATAGGGTGCTACTGGGGGGTTCCTTGAAAATTCATTGTACCATTCCCGATCATACTTATCACTTTCCATACTCAACCATTTTGTCTCCTTATCTTTTGGGATTTTCGAGTGCACTAACCCAAGAAGGGATTGTACCTCATTTCCTAGGAAGAAGGGGTTGAAGGCCCAGAGAGAAATGTACTTGGAAAAAGATAAAATCTAATCATGAACCTTCTATATGCTCGCCCAAAGAGGTCTTGAGAACAATGAATTGTTTCTCCTAAAAGAATTGAAAGACATGCAAAAGCAAAATCACATTATATAGATGTCCCACTTGTCGAGGAGGTGCATTTATGCGGTGTCCTTTTCTTTCCATGCATATGGCACTCAGTGTACCTAAGCTTCAAGTGACATTGTGGTACTCTTTTCTTTCCATGTCTTATAGTACCCAATTGTTTTGGACTATAATCAATTAATGGAAAAAAGGGGCTTGGAAAAATGTTGCATCGCGAACAAAGGGAATCACACCCTCTACAAAGGCACCCATAAATGAGACAATATGAACCCTTGTATGTCATGAACCCCATGCCCAGAAGTCTTACCCCACTCCACCTCATATTCACACATGGATTAGATAGGTTTCCCTTGCGAAACACCTTTGACTTGGGGATTGATTGACCCAATAGGAAGCCTTGACAACCCTCCCACACCTAAATTTGACAAATTGTATAAGGTCTTTGAGCATTTGCATAGTTTGAAAAGGGGGGGTTGATGCATATGCTTGGGTGGTTCTATTATTATATGTGGCTTACATGGCATGATTCTTGTGACTTATGGACCCTTGGAGGGCGCATATGTTTGTATTTGTAGGAACTTTCCCGATGGACAGGTATTCATGAGGAGATGACTTTGTTTGGACCTTCATGGGGGCTTAGGAACCCAAGGATGGATGAAAAAACCCCACGTCTGGGGTAGGCTTGTGATCACCATCTTCACATTGAAGAAGGAGGTCATTGCCTTTGGAAGCACTCTGGCACAGCTGGACGATGAGTTCCCACCTCCTCCCACCAAGACGTTAGCCTTTGGAGGCTTGAATGTCACCTACCTAGCTCTTGACGTTATAGAGGAGGCTAGGGCTTGATGGATGAGGTTTGTGATGAGATGTTTCGACACGTGTGGCATGACGAGTGGCCTTAGAGGCCTGACGTTGCACCTTTTCCAACTTAGCGTCCCATTTGGGGGGCCAACGTCACCCTTTAGGGTTTCATTTGTACTAAACAAATCAAATTTTGTAAAATTGAATTTTAAGGACAATTATGTAAGGTCGGCCCTTCTATTTTTTCATTGACATTTTAGGCCAAGAAAGGTGATATAAGTACACCTCTTGCAAATTCATTTTTATGATAACTCTTCCTCGCACAAGAGGAAAAGTCTGAAATTTTCGCCCAAGTGGCATAATTGGCTGAAATTAGTAGTGTGCACCTCTTGGAGTACTTTCTTTGGATGCTTCATGGATGATTTTTGGTGGAAATTTCTGCAACTAGGTGTTTTATTCTTGATTTTTCTTGGTGAAGTAAGTAAAATCTGTAATTTATTTTCATGCTTTGAATGGTTATGGTAAATTTTACTTGTTCAAGTTGAAGATTATGAAAATGCTTGCTTAAACCCTAGGAGAGGACCATAAAGTGTTTCTTCTTATTTCTATTTATTTCCACTCATTAAATTGTCAAGAGGATCTTGTCTAGGGTAGGCTTCTAAAGCCCTAAAGTGCTCGCACTTTAGAAGTCTTGTTCAGGTGGCTTGTTGCAAAATATATATTTCAAGTGTCCAAGGAGAAGAGGAATTCGCTAGAGCCCAAAAGATCTTGCACTCTATCCAAAATTCCATCTTTGCCACTCAAAGCTTGAGGCCTTGAAGTGCCAACACCTCAAGATTTCGTCTCTCCATCCCTAGACAATATTATCATTTATTTCTCCAAGTTATATTGTTATTGTAATTGACTCCATAAGCCCAAAAGGCACGTGTCTACTTGCTCTATCTTGTGAAGGAATCAATCAAACAAATCTTGCATTCTATTCTCTAAAGCTTCTACTAACTTTTACTAACCCTAGCCTAGCTAGAATCTCTAACTAACTTCTTGTTGTAGCGAATCTTTGCTACATCCATCTAACTTGCTTCATTTTGTTGCATAAATCACTCTAACATTAGCTTAACATGCTCAAAAATTGCTTGTAGAAAGTGTTAATTGATCTATTGAATGAATGCTAAGTTTTCACTATACTTTCATGCTATTCTGAGTTGAATTTTGTCGTGGTTGTTACAAAAGATTAATTGTTGCTATAAACTGATAACTTGCTAAAAATTTTCTTCAGCCATCACATATTTAGCTTGTCTATTGTCTAGTGAGGTAATTCATCATATTTGTACTTGGAAATCGCAATATATATGTTATATTTGTTCTTGTTCCGGGCAGGTACATTGAGCTCTTCCTTAGCCTCAATTTCGTAGACATAGACATTTGACTTAGGTAACCAGTGAGAGGGGGAGTATATATTGACCATACCTTTAGCTATCCCATCCCTTTAGGTTACTGGGGATGCCTCCCTGGGGTAGACCTCATATATCCCTAAAAGGTGGGGATTTCCTGCTAAGGTGACAGTAGTAGGTTATCATGTTGTTACGATGATTTGGTTTACTTACATTGGGCTTGGCAAGTACAAATTGCGCGATAACAGTGTCGATGTGAGGGAAAGTAGATGTGAGGGAAAGTAAATATAGGCTCTAATGGGTTTCCCATATAAATAAATGATCAAATTGGGTGATCATCAATAATCCAAACATATGGCAACGATACTCACTAATATGATTGGTTAAGTCATAGTTATTTGCATTATGGCACAAAATCACAAACTTTTACGCATTTATTCTTCGATTTCATAGTTAAACATCCTCGAACAAGTTGCCACATGTTGCAAAACAACTTACAATCCACATTAACTTGCAAAAACTTATTTTTTTCTTCTTAATAAAACATTTAATCATAATTAAATGTTTGATCATAGAATAATAAAGCATCAAGTCCCTCTAACTCAATATTTAAGAATCAATATAAATATCCATATCACAAACCCATCCTAAATAAAATTTCCAAATATACTATGATATCTTAGAGCTTAGCCTTCTTTGAGCAACCAAAAATAAAATTTGAAATATTATAAAAACTAAAATTATCGTATTTCCAACTTTTGATTATTCATTTTTTTATATATATTATAATTTGAATATTAAAATAATACTACCATTTTCATTAAAATGTGTACGAAATCTTTTATAATAAAAACTACAACTCTCACCTTTATATTGAAGCATATTAACAATAAGTAGATTGACATACTTTAATCCTTCTATTAACTCACAAAGAGAGATTTTATATGTTATCAATCCACACCAATAGCTAGTTTGGTAGGTCTACCTCACGAGGTGGTAAAAATTGAGTATGTGGTGGTCAACCTTTTGATGGATTTACAAGAGTCACAATAGGAGAAAAGAGACACATGGTTAAAAGATCAGAAACACACTCTGAAATAAAATGACTTTACCAACAGGCCTAGAATTAAAGTTAATAATTTTGATATAAACATCATCGTGAGCTTCTGGTGATTTGAGAAGTTTGAGAAGAATGGACGAATTAGATTTCCCTCAAATGCCACGGCCAGTTGTCTGGGGTTGGCTCCTCTATCCAGGAAACCTCCTCTGATGTATGCTCGTTGTATCTCCATTTATGCACCTTCTTCGCGCTATTTTGTCCGAACAAAGACGACGTAGAAGATAACAATACTTCAAATACCTTCTATAAACTTTTCTGGTTTCTCAAATACTTGTAACATTGCGACGATGTTCCATGGTAACCAGCTTTGCAGCTATCGTGGGACACATTCCTTGGGAACATTACTAAATTACACCATTGGCATTTTTACGTTAATTGTAAAGACTAACTCAAATGTGCAAGCCTTGGAGATAACAAAAATTCTGGACATAATCCATGAAACCTTAGTGAAGAAATTTAAATACCAATCGACTTGATAATATCCCTTCACGCTCACCCCTTGACATTGATATACTTTTCTTCTGGCTTCATAAACTCTCTAACTGAACCATCATCATGGTTATTTAAAAACAAGGAAATGCTTGAAGATCTATGAGCATCCAAAGCCATGAATGAGAATGCCACTAGAACCCGAGAATATATTGGAGGCCAAGTAAATCAATTTGAGGTCAAGGCACTTAGACAATGGATGGATAGTGTCGTTGAGTCGGTTTCCCTGGAGATTTAACGAGATGGGAAATATAAAGTGACATAATCAACAGAGATGATGAACAAGTAGCAGGTTTATAAAGGATGTGGAGAGACAATTGTAGTGAGTGCAAATCCGATTAGCTGAACTTCTTTCCATGGCAGGCTTCAAAACCTTCATTGGATTGCTGGAGGAAAAATCAGCGGCAGAGATAAAGGCTCAGGCAAATGCAAATCCTACCAAAGTTGGAGGTATGAGTAATTGCAACCGTCGCTCGGAGCTTTCTCTCTGCTTCGGGGTTGAATCCGTGGGGAAGTCATCAAGGAAGAGAGTGTGCATGAAATGTGGCATGTAAACCAGTGAGCAATTTGAATAGGGGACAGACCAGTTTACAAGTGATGAGGACATATGGCAATGTTTTATGATATATGGTAGTGTTTTATGGGTTGAAAAAATGTCTTTGACATAATAATTTAGGTCACGGCTAAACCAGACACTAAATTAGAGTATGAGACTCTTTGTTTGTGGGACAAGAGACTTGATTACTGAAGTCTACGAAGGTATACATACCCTATCTCTTTGGTTTTGAACTTGTAACCTCTAAGTAAGAAACAGACACACACACACATATATATATATAATATGTTTAATTAATTTTTGTGTGTATAAATTATGAGTATGTATGCTTATTATATCATATATAGATAGATATTAAGTGTGTCAAGTTGTATGTGTGTAGTCATTTGCAATACCATTTGAATGTTAGTGGAAACTTTGCCTAACTTTGTTTCTCAATTTAATTAGAATTTAACATATATTTTGAAAGGTATTTTATATATAAGTAGTAATATAATATAAATTTAATTAGAATTTAACATATATTTTGAAAGGTATTTTATATATAAGTAGTAATATAATATAATGAAAAAATTCTGAAAGTATGGCATAATTTTGCACTCACAAATTAATAAAAGTTAACTATTAAAAGTGAAATAATGAGGAATTAATCACCAATACTTGAATTAATCATTGATACCTTGAGAAAGGATTGATAACATTGAAAGGATAGATTTTCAATTTTTAAGCAGTTTTTATTAATATTATTTAAACATAGGATTATTGTCTACATCAATTTTGTAATAATTGAAATGGTCGTAATGTTATCAAATGTATAATGACCATAGACAAAATGGATAACCTAGATAAAGTAACAAAACACAAAATACACATTTGGCACATTTGGATTTGCTTTTAAAATTCACCAAAAAACAATCCATAAGATAACTTCACTATTTTTCTGAGCCATTGATACAATACCTTGTGAAAATTCTCTAGAGACTCGGATGACGTCACCTCTCGAAGAGGGGAATAATAGTAACACAAATAATTGGAGCAAATTATCCACTAAAATTTGATGAATTTATTGAAAATATAAATAATTTAATTGATCTCATCGCATATCGATAGTGAGAAATTAATATTGACTCATTAATTTGTTAATTAAATTTTTGTTTTACATTGTTAACAATCGAATCAATGATGAATCATGTAAATGAAAACAATATATAAAGTTCCAAAGACTAATATAGTTCATATTGACTTAGTTACAAGATTAAAATAATCACTATTGTTTAGAAACTCATATGAGAAGTTTTTCCCTATACCTGAACCTCGTTTATTCCGTTATTAAGACTTTGATATCTATGAAAGAGATTGAACCAAAATCTAAGGTGGAACTTATTTAAGTTTCTAGTTATTTGAAAATTACACCTACCCTGTTTCTTGCCGCCGGCATAATTGAATTTAGAAGTTTTGATAGATTTAGATTAGATATGTATTATTTCCATACTTTAAAAAAATCGTTTGCAACCTAATGTCAACTTTCTTTCCAAAATGAAAAACAAAATTAGGATCAACTTTCTTTCCAAAATGAAAAACATAATTAGGATGAGAATTGTCAATGTAAGATGATCTTGATACTCTTATCATATTGATTTTTTTATGAATATAATCTTTATAATAGAAATTATTTGCAGATATCAGTGATATTGTGGGTAGATATTGTGGGTATCAGTGATATTGATATTAGTGATTTGATGGTATTAACTTATTGTTGATGTGGATAATATTGATTTGATGATATTTAATTTGATAATGATTTTTTGATAAATTCAAAAATATTGATTTAATGACAAGGATATTTTAATTTAATTTCCATTAATACATGTGCATCTCATGTTTTAGCAGAATGTTTGATAAAAAAATTGCTTGTATTACATTGATGATATCATGATTAATACTAGTTTGATGTTGTTGAAACTAATCAAATGACTCCTTGATGACCTTGATAATATTAATTATTAGATGTTAATACTCTTAATGCATCGATGTTATGGTTTTTCGTGCTACTATTAGTTAACTAGTGATGATTTGATCATGATGTCATACTAGTGGTTTGTTTAAAGACGCTAGTTGGTTAATGATGATGGTATGTAAAAATGATGATTTTAAGCTTTGATGACTTAATGAGCCAATAATGATTTGTTGATATTGAGGACGTTAATGATATTGGTGTTGATTGTTGATGACCTTGTGGATCTGATAATGAGATTGTAAGTTAATGATATTGTAAGTATTGATGTTTGATAGTGAATGTTGGTATTCAAGATGTCGGTTGTTGGCTCTACAATATTGACCTGATGATGGTAATGATCTTGTTAATAATGATACCTTGATGTGGCTTGAAGATAGGAAGGAAATCAATTAATGATACATGATCATAGATAATCAAAGTATAATTGATGGCATTGGTTACATAAATGGTTAACATGCATGCTACTAAAATGTGTTGAAATATTGTAATTGTGAAGTATATTCTAATTGAGTTATTATCTTATAGATCAATCCCCTTTTGTGGATTGGTCATGACGGGACTTATGTATGACCAAATCCCTTTTTGTGGATTGGTCAAACCCTAATTAAATGATGTTAATTGAGAAGTCATCCCCTAGGGTTAATTAAAGTGGTTTTAGCCACTAGTTGGAAAACTTGGCCTTGCTTGATGAAAAGACACAACCCTAGCGCTCCTCATCTAGTATAAATAAGAGAGGCTAGCACCTCATTCACTCACTCACTCAAGTCACTCATCTAGTGCGCAAGTTTGAAGGAAGTTGCAGTTGTCAGAAGAAGGAGAGAGAGAGGCGCATTGCTCAGTATTGGATTTCTCTAGTGTTTGGTTTATTGTCTTGGCATTGTATTGGCAATCTATATTAAGGAAGTTTTTGCTATGTTTTCTCCCCCATGAGGATTTCCCAAGATAAATGTTGTGTACCTTGTGATTGTGTTTCATTCAGTGATCTTGCTTATGCTATTATTGTCTAGTAAATTGAAAAGAACTTAATAGCATCTCTAAATTTAACATGGTATCAGAGCTTGACTGAATAGAACACATTTCATTGAGTGGCCAAAAACATCATTGTTGTCATACAAGAAAATTAGGTTTTTTTGTTGGAAGAGAATTTCAGCATAAAAACTATCTAGGGAAGTGTGCCCTAGCCTAGAAAACACATTGGCAACTTAAGCGCACATTTTCAGTGGCCAGAGCCTCTAGAAAGTGAAACCCTAGTTTTCACCAGAAAACCAAGAAACCAAAACCAGTACCAATCCAAATTTGCGCAGGCTCATTTTCAAGGGGTAAAATTTGGATTTTCTGAAAACATACTGCACTAGCCTACTCGTCTCAGCGAAACGCACCTCCTGGTAAGTTCAGATTTAATTTTTGAGCACTTTCTTTTTTTTTGTCATTTTCCCAGCTCCGGGTCAAGATGTATGCAAGCAACAAGCTTGTTGACAAGTTATAAGGTGTGAAAAACTTATGTGCCTAGAAGTATAGGATTGCACTCATTCTTGAAGAGAATGACCTTGCAAGATTCATCAAGGAAAATGTACCAGAACCCCCAGATGTTGCATCTAAAGCAAAGTACTAGAAGGATATGGTTAGGGCCAAAAGAATCATTGCAAACTCTATTAAAGACCACTTGATCCCTCAAGTGTCTTCCAAGAATACTCCAAAAGAAATGTTTGATTCCCTAACTAGAATGTAAGAAGGAAGGAATATCAACCGAAAGATGAATCTGACAACCCAACTCAAGAATATAAAGATGCAGAAAGGAGAAATTGTGCATGACTATTTCTCTAGGGTTTCTCAATTCAAGGAATAGCTAGAAGCAATTGGAGACAACCTAGATGAAGATGAACTCATAATGACAGCTCTTAATGGTCTCACAATACCTTGGGATGCCTTCATCCAAACTATCTGTGCAAGAAAGGAGAAACTCCAATTTGACAGTCTTTGGGAAGAATGTTTTCAAGAAGAAGCAAGAGTAGATAACCGAGAAGCAGTACTACTAAGGGATGAAGATGAAGCCCTAGATGCTCATGTTAAAGGAGGAAAGAAAAGGTCTCACTTCCAGAAGGAGACCCACCTTCATAAGGAATCCTACTCCCCAAAGAGATTCACCCATTTCCATAAAGAATCTCACCCCCCAAGGAGATTCCGGAAGTTTTAGAAATGTCAAAGAAGAGAAAAGGATTTCTCCTCTTATCAATGTTACCATTGTGACAAGATGGGACATATTGCTAAGAATTGTCCATCTAGAAGAGAAGAATACAAGAAGAGAAATAACAAAAGACACCATGCCCATGCAATTGAAGATGATGAGCCACCCACAAAGATGATTAAAGAAAAGATTGAAGACTATGTTTTATTCTCTGCCCTCTTAGGATCTGTGTCACCTGGAGAGGACACTCGGCTCATAGACAGTGGTGCTTCTAAGCACATGACATGTGTTAAGCTCTAAATAGTGGAACATTACCCCTTAATTGGGGAATATTACATTAGTAATGTTATTTTATTTATGTCAGCTTGGGTCCATTAGTTGTAATTGTAGTTCTTAATCTCTTATATATACCAAGGAGACATTTTCATTTGGAATCATCTTGTATTTGGAAATTTAAGTGGTGTATAAGGAGGTTTCCCCCTCGAAGAGGCTTATTATCTGAAATTTTATCTTTTTCAAGGCGTTGAGTACTTATTCTGAGGTTTTTCTATGCTATCTGGATATTTGGTTCTTAACATTTGGTATCAGAGCTCAAGATCTTGGGGTTTCGCTACTACATCTAAAACACCTTGGCATTTTCTCTATAATTTGTTTTTTACGACGTTTCAGAAGGAACCCCTTGGAGGATATTTAGTAGACGGATCAAGGTACGTTGGGTTCAAATTTCAGCTCCTAGGGCCTTATACTTTCAGAGATACAGCCTGTGAAAAATAGGGTTTTGGAATCATCCTAAATTTAGTCATCGCGGTATTTTCGCTATGAAATTTTTTCTGTAACTTTTCAAACTCTGAAATCTAGAGGATATTCACAAAAATTATTAAGGTATCTATGATAAAACTTCCAGCTTATGGGTCATCTTACATTTGTAGATACACCCTGTGGAAGATAGGGTATCTGACTAGTCTCAAGAAGGTGTTCTGGGTAAAACAATCATAAATTCTTCCTCGAGTATCCAAATTGAGTGAGACCGGTTGCATTGGATAGTGGACAGTCTGTAGTATTTCTGGTACAATTTTCAGAATTGTATATCAATTATTTTGTGTGGGGCACTCTATACAAGTGAGATCCCCTGGAAAGGCCAAAAATCAGCAAGTTGTGGGGAAGTTATCATAAATTCCACTTGGCACATCCAATTTTGATCAGACATGTGGCATTGCAGAGAAGAAATATAAGAGAACTACAAAAAATAAATTTTCATACCCAGAAGGGCCGAAATTTTGGAGATACAACAAAAGAAAGTTTGTCTCGCATAAACACCTCAAAATCAAGGTTTAAAGTGATACTTGGCCAACATGCCACCAAAAAAGGGAACTTCTACACCAAATAAGCCTCCAAACAGTCCTACTTGGACTCTTGATGAAGGTAAAGAAATGCGTAGGGACATAAATGATTTACAAAAAAAGATAGTAACAAAAGATGAACTACAAGGGATGATGGATTCAACATAAGCTAATTTGAAGGCAATAATAAATACTAAGATGGATGGTTTAAAAAGGGAGATCATGGAAGGATTGAAAAATTTCCTAATAAAGAGAACACATGAAAGTGAAAATGTATCCCACGAAATTCATGATGAGGACACAAGAAAGATGAATCAAGAATGGAGAAACTCTAACCTTGAGTTGAAGACCAACCACTTTCCTAAGATCGATATGAGGGAGTTTGATGGCAAGGAGCCAATCACATGGATACTTCAGATGGAGCAATTATTTGATCTACATAATGTGTCACATGCACAAAAGGTACGAATTGCTTCTTTATATTTGGAACCCAATCAATTTGTGTGGTATCGATGGCTTTGTTATCGCAAATCACTCGTCACTTGGACAATTTTCACGGAAGAAATGATAGCACACTATGAGGATATAAGGAGCAATATCTTCTTTAGCCAACTAATAAATCTCAAGCAAAAGGGTTCAGTTACATAACACATTGAGAACTTCCAAAGATTGAATATAAAGGTAACAGATATTCCAAATGAGCACTTGATTGATGTATTCATAAGAACTTTAAGGGATAACATTCAACATGAGGTTCGCCTTTGGGAACCCAAATCATTGGAGAATGCATTTAGGGTGGCAAGAAATGTTGAAAGCAAAAATATGGCTATGGCTACTAGAAGGACCACTCCTCACATCTATCGAGAGAATAATGTTCGTTCTTCTAAAACACCTCAACCTACAAGTTTGACACCTCAACAATTGGAGGAAAGAAAAACAAAAGGTTTATGCTGTAATTGTGACAGCAAGTATAGTAAGGGACATAAGCGTGGTGAGAAGAAATTATTCTACATAGATTGTTAACAGGAAGAAAAACAAGAACTAGAACAAGAACCATCTCAAGATGAAAACGTAGAAGCGATTTCTTCTAAAGAGTTGACTCCCACGATATCTTGTAATGCATTGGTTGGAATTAGCACTCCTCAAACCGTCAAGATCGGAGGATATATCAAAAAGAAAAAGGTAATAGTCCTAATTGATTATGGTAGTACTCATAATTTCATTCGTTATAAATTAACCAAAGCTCTCAATTTCTTTGTATATCCAACACCAGAGTTTCAAGTAATGATTGCAGATGGAGGAACTATCAATTGCTCAGGAAAATGTAATAAGATCAATCTTACTATGGGGGAATATGTAATTAATAGTCCAATGATTTCTATACCCATGGGTGGTGTTGATGTCGTACTAGGAATCCAATGGTTACAATCATTAGGAACAGTGGCTTTTAATTTTCAAGAAATTTTCATTGGAAGGAAAAGAAATTGAGTTAAGAGGTATCACAGGGAAACCCAATAAGGTGATAAGCTCTAATGGCATAACAAAATTATTGAAAAAGGGGCATCAAGGTGTAATTGCACAACTATGCTCACTACATGTTCAAACATCTAAGCCATCTATTCCCCTAGATATCCAAGGGATCATTGATAAGCATTCCAAAGTATTTGAAGATATTCCCAAAGGTCTTCCACCTACTCGAAATCGTGAACATGATATTCACCTAATTCCTGGGAATGTTTCTCCTAACATCAGGTCGTACAGATACCCTTATGCCCAAAAGAGTGAAATTGACCGTATGGTTGAAGAAATGTTAGAGGTTGGCATTATTAGACCTAGCCAAAGTTCTTACGCTGCACCGGTGGTAATGGTATTCAAGAAAAATGGCTCATGGCGTATGTGTCCAGAGTATAGAAAGCTCAACAAGATCACTATTAAATATAAGTTTCCCATTCTTGTCATTGATGACTTGTTAGATGAACTACATGGAGAAATCTATTTCAGAAAGTTGGATCTTCGTTCAGGGTTTCATCAGATTAGAATGAAGGAAGAAGATATCCCAAAAACAGCATTTCGAACTCATGAAGGCCATTATGAATTTTTGGTCATGCCTTTTGGCCTTACAAATGCACCTTCCACATTCCAAGGGTTGATGAATTCAATTTTCAAGCCCTTCCTTTGAAAATGTGTGTTAGTATCTTTTGATGATATACTAATATATAGCAAGTCTTGGGAGAATCATGTGTGACACGTTGACAAGGTCTACAACTACTAAAGGAGCAACAACTATATGCCAAACCATCCAAATGTTTCTTTGGGGTGAAGGAGGTAGAGTATTTGGGTCATATTGTATCTCATGAAGGTGTCAAGGTAAACCCTAACAAGATTAAGGCCATGATGGACTGGCCGATTCCCAAAACATTGAAGAATCTTAGAGGATTTTTGGGTTTGACAAGTTACTACCGCAAGTTTGTTCGGAACTATGGGAGAATAGCAGCACCTTTAATGGCACTAACTAAGAAGGATGCATTTTCATGGACTCCAGAGGCAACTAAAGCTTTTGAACAACTTAAAGAGGTGATGTGTAAAGCTCATGGCTTGACCACACTAGACTTCACAAAAAACTTTATTGTGGAATGTGATGCCTCATGAAATGGCATTAGTGTTGTCCTAATGCAAGAAGGAAGGCCCCTGGATTTTGAAAGCCAGCCACTCAAGGGAAAGGACTTACACAAACCCATTTATGAGAAGGAAATGATGGCAATACTACATGCATTGAAGAAATGGTGTCCTTGCCTAATAGGTAGGCACTTCAAGGTCAAAACAAATCATAATAGTCTTAAATACTTCTTGGAACAAAGACTATCTTGAGAAGAACAACAAAAATGGGTGACCAAGATATTGGGTTATGATTTTCAAACCATCTATAAAAAAGGGAAGCAAAATGTTGTGGCAGATGCACTCTCAAGAAAGGATGAAGATGTTGAGGCCTTTATCTGTGTTATCTCGATCATCCAACTCGATTGGATAATAGAAGCAAGGGATGAGTGGAAGAATGATGAAAATGTGTAGACTCTCATTCAAAGGTTGCAGCAGGATTCTAGTGCATCAGATACATTTACATGGAAAAATGATGCACTATGGTACAAAGATCGCTTATATTTATGTAAGAACTCCCAACTCAAACAAAAGGTACTATTGGAATTGCACACCTCTCTGGTATGAGGGCACTCAGGATTTTTGAATACCTACCATAGGGTTAAGAAGGAATTTTTTTGGGATGGCCTTAAAACTGATGTTCAAAGGTTTATAGCAGAATGTTTGGTTTGCCAACAAAATAAGGTGGAAACAATTAAGACCCCGGGTCTTTTACAACCATTAGCCATCCCAAGTCAGCATGTTATGTTATATTATAACATAACATGTATGTTATGTTATAATATAACATAACATGTTATAATCCTGGGAGGAGGTTTCCCTGGATTTCATCACAGGGTTATCAAAGTTTGAAGGAAAGAGTGTCATCATGGTGATTGTTGATAGACTGACCAAGTACACACACTTTTGTGCACTCTCTCATCCCTTCAAGGCAGTACAGTTGCCACCACATTCATAGAGACAGTTCAAAAACTACATGGAATCCCAAAGATTTTTGTAAGTGACAGAGATCCTACCTTCACTGGACATTTTTGGACAGAATTATTTTCTTGTTTGGGTACTCAATTGGCTCATAGCTCATCCTATCATCCTCAATCTGATGGACAAATCAAGATAGTGAACAAATGTCTAGAAGGCTACCTTTGTTGCTTTGTCTTTGATAAATAAACACAATGGTTCAAGTTGTTACCCTTGGCAGAATGGTGGTATAACACTTCCTTTCATATTGCAACAAAAATGACACCATTTATGGCACTCTATAGATACCACCCTCCTTCCATCACTTCTTCTCTAAAAGAAAAATATAAGGTTCAAGCAGTGGAAGATCACATCGAACATCAACAACAAGTTATCCAAATCTTAAAGGACAACCTGACCATGGCACAAAATCGCATGAAACAACAAGCAAATCAACATCGTAGTGAAAGAAGTTTTGAAGTAGGGGATTGGATGTTTTAAAGACTACAACCATACAAACAGATGTCCCTCACGCAAGCCAAGAAGGATAATAAATTATCATCAAAGTACTATGGCCCTTATAAGGTGTTGCAAAAGATTGGTACTATGGCATACAAATTGGAGTTGCCTACATCCTCACGAGTACACTCAGTTTTTCATGTTTCATGCTTAAAGAAGGTTATAGGTGACAAGATCTCGGTTCAAACTATATTGCCAGAACTTGACGAGGAAGGAAAAATCATATTGGAGCCTGAAGCCATCACTGACACAAGAATTCGTCAGCTGAGAAATAAGTTCATTTCAGAGTATCTCATTAACTGGAGGAAACTTATTATTGAAGATTCCACTTGGGAAGATGCGTCTTTTATACAAAAGCATCAAGAATTACTCAAGCGTTGCAGACAACACTTGTCTCAAGGGGAGGGACATGTTAAGCCATAAATAGTGGCACATTACCCCTTAAGTGGGGAATATTACATTAGTAATGTTATTTTATTTATGTCGGCTTGGGTCCATTACTTGTAATTGAACCTCTTAGTCTCATATATATACCAAGGAGACATTTTCATTTGGAATCATCTTTTATTTGGAAATTTATGTTGTGTATAAGGAGGTTGCCCCCTCGAAGAGACTTATTATCTGAAATTCTATCTTTTTCAAGGCGTTGAGTACTTATTCTAAGGTTTTTCTATGTTATATTGATATTTGGTTCTTAACATCTGGTATCAAAGCTCAAGGTCTTGGGGTTTCTCTATTATATCTGAGACACCTTGGAATTTTTGCTATAATTTTTTTCTACAACATTTCAGAAGGAACCCCTTGGAGGATATTTATCAAACAGATCAAGGTATGTTGGGTTCCAATTTCAGCTCCTGAGGATTTATACTTTCGGAGATATAACTTGTGTAATATATGGTTCTTGAATCATCCTGAATTTAGTCATCGCGGAATTTTCGCTATGAAATTTTTATGTAATGTTTCATACCCTGAAATCTGGAGGATATTCACAGAAATTATTAAGGTATCTTCGATAAAAAAAATTATCTTGTGGGTCATCTTACATTTGTAGATACACCCTGTGGAAGATAGGGTATCTGACTAGTCCTATTGGCTAGTCTCAAGCAGGTGTTCTGGGTAAAACAATCATAAATTCTTCCTAGAGTATCCAAATTGAGTGAGACCAATTGCATTGGATAGTGTACTATTTAGAGGGACATCCACAGAAGAATATTAATCCATTATAAAGAATGATGTATGGGAAATAGTTCTCAGGACGAAGAACAAAGATGTGGTATCTTCTAAATGGTTATACAAGATAAAACATGCTACAGATGGAAGTATCGAAAAACATAAAGCAAGGTTTGTAGCTCATGGATTTTCTCAAAAGGAAGGCATTGACTGTGAAGAGACATTTTCTCTTGTAGCCAGATACACTTCTATCAGAACCATCATAGCTCTTGCAGCCAAGATGAAGTGGAAGTCACACCAGATGGATGTGAAAACAGTCTTCTTAAATGGTGTTATTGAAGAAGAAGTGTATATAGAACAACCTCAAGGATTTGAAGTTGAAGATAGAAATACTCATGTCTGCAGGTTGAAGAAGGCTCTATATGGGTTGAAGCAAGCTCCTAGAGCTTGGTATGGCAGAATTTGTAGTTTCCTGACGAGCTTGGGCTTTACCAAGAGCAAAGTTTATTCTAACCTTTACTTCAAGGTTATGAATGATGAACTAGTTATATTGTTGTTGTATGTGGATGACTTATTCTTAACTGGAGAAGAAAATATCATCATTGATTGTAAGAAGAAGCTCTCTGCAGAATTTGAGATGAAAGACCTAGGCTTGATGCACTATTTCTTAGGTCTCAAGGTTTGGTAGAGCCTAGAGATGATCTTCCTTAACCAAGGGAAGTATGCAATTGAAATTCTAAAGAGGTTTGATATGTTGGAATGTAAAGCCATGAACACTCCCATGGAAACAAAGTTGAAGCTCTTGGTTGATACTTCGTCAGAATTGGTTGACTCTACGTTGTACAGACGGATCATTGGATCGTTGATGTATCTGATGAATACTAGGCTAAATATATGTTTTGTTGTGAACACCTTGAGTCAATATCTAGGAGAGCCCAGAGGTGTTCACTTTGTTGCTGCAAAACATGTGATGAGATACCTTAAGGGTATGTTGGACTTTGGTCTCTGTTATAATGGAGATCATGACTTCAGACCGGTTGGTTATACAAATTCAGATTGGGTTGGAAGTGTTTCTGACAAAAAGAGCACTTCAAGATGTTGTTTCAGTCTAAATTCAGCGATGACTTCATGGAAAAGTAGGAAGCAATCCAGTATTGCTCTCAGCGCGGCAGAAGCGGAATACATTATTGCATGTTCCACCAGTTGTGAATCCATATGGCTTCAGAAGTTGTTGACAGGTCTATTCGATCTGGAGATGGAAGCAACCCTGATTCTATGTGATAACCAGAGTTGCATAAAGATGACGGAGAACCATGTGTTCCATGATAAGTCAAAGCACACAAAAATCTAGTATCACTACATTCGTGATATGGTGCAGAGGGGAACATTAAAGCTCCAATATGTTGGCACAGATGAGTAGGTTGCAGATGTGTTGACCAAGCCTCTATCTCGTGTAAAGTTTGAATACTTTCAAGACAAGCTTGGTATAGTCTGAAAGAACTTCCCTCGAAAAGGGGAGTGATGTTGATGATACTATGGCATCCAAACCAACAGCGGGTAGCTCGGTTAGGATTTTATTACCTAGGGGACTGATCATCCTTAGACAGATCCCGAAGGTCCGGTAAGGACGCTCTGTCAGAGTACCTGTGCATGTATATGCCAACGGTGCTCAGTAGTTGTAGTTTCATTAGGATTTTCATAATCCTAGGGAATATTATTATTTGTGCATAGATCCTGAAGGTCCGGTAAGGATGATCTGTCAGAGTACCACATGGTAGCTCCATCAGGATTTTATATCCTAGGGAATCTTATGATTCCTGGGCAGATCCCTAGGGACTGTTAGAGTACCACAAAATGTTGTTTTTACACCTGCCTCATTCTATTGTTATATGATGACGATGATTTTATCTCAGCCTCGTGCTGATGATGTTGTTCCAACCTCGTGTTGTTGATGATGTTGTTGTTCTAGCCTCGTGTTGATAATGTTGTTGATCCATCCTCGTGTTATGATGATGTTGTTGCTCCAGCCTTGTGTTGTTGATGATGATGATGTTGATGTTGTTGTTATAGCTTTTATGCTAACTGATGTTGATGTTTCAGATTCCAACTCCATGCTGCGAACAATGATGATGATGTTATTCTAGCTCCATGATGTGAATGATGATGATGATGATACTCCAGCGCCATGTTGTGAATGATGATGTTATTGATGATGAGAAAAACTTTCAATGATTTATAGATATGTCAGTGAGTGTTCCAGATGTTGTTGATGTTGTTTCCCTCTCCTCCTGATGATGTTGTAGAATACCCTTCTTGTTAATGGGGAGTGTTGAACTATTGTAACTGCGAAGTATATTCTAATTGAGTTATTATCTTATAGATCAATCCCCTTTTGTGGACTGGTCAAACCCTAATTAAATTATGTTAATTGAGAAGTCAGCCTTGCTTGATGAAAAGACACAACCCTAGCGCTCTTTAGCTAGTATAAATAAGAGAGGCTAGCGCCTCATTCACTCACTCACTCAAGTCACTCATCTAGTGCACAAGTTTGAAGGAAGTTGTAGTTGTCGAAAGGAGGAGAGAGAGAGGCACATTGCTCAGTCTTGGATATTCTCTAGTGTTTGCTTTATTATCTTGGCATTGCATTGGCAATCTATATTAAGGAATTTTTTGTTGAGTTTTCTCCCTCATGAGGGTTTCTCGGTGTTAAATTTACATGCAGTAGCGAGAGCCATTCTCCTGGAGGATGGCTAAGACCCTAGACAAGATCTAGGGCCCCCAGTGCACTCCTGGGGTATGTGGTCTGGGACCAAATTGATAAAGACCCTAGACAAATGTCTAGGGCCCCTGGACTGGGTCCAGGGTAACCATGCCTGGGGCATGGGAGTCTTGGTCTGG